>JAPYYT010002978.1:0-39811 GCA_030522565.1 Ceratosolen corneri | reverse complement strand
CTAATTAATAAACACATTTATAATATATTGATATTCTGTTTAATATATAGATTTAAAATATTTTAATAAAAATACACAATTCAAACTTTTCCGTCTAAACAATTAGACTTGGTTTTTTAGCAAATTACATCCGACTATAAATTGTTTGTATATTTCAAATTATTATTCTGTAACATATATTGTTTGTAGAATATAAAATATATTAATATTTATTAAAAAAAAATTTTACCGACATCTGTATTCCAATCTTACTAATTTGATTTGTGTTTGATTAAATACTGTATTAGAATTTCAAGAAAACATAATAATAATTTCAATGCTACGAATGAATTAACTCTTTATTTTTTTAGATTATTTTCAATATTAAAACAAAGAAAAAAAGAAAAAAAGAACAATTTTATTGCATTCGACAGATTTGTAAAAGTTTACATGTTTTATTCACAACATACACCTACTGATGAATAATGTATATATTTGTCTTAAACAGAATTTAAAAATTTACATAAATATTTTTAAAATTATTCTTTGAGTACATAATCAGTGAATACATTAGCAAATATCACTAAGAAATATATTTTATGCTTAAAGCATTGCGGCTGTAAATTGTAAAAGGTTAAAAAGTTTTATCATATTTCTTTCATTATCAAATGCTATTTGAAAAATACATTAATAAGAAACCATTTAAATTAATTTAAATCGATAGAATCATTAAATTTAAACTTTATACAAATATTAATTATCTAAAACACTTAATATAATTGCTGTATTATTACATATAAATGAATATGAGAAACTCAAATATTTATTGGCAATTGTATAGGTATTAAGCAAATGAACTTTCACTCTTTCATCCATTGACGTTAAAATGGCTCACCACACTGCGCATAAAGTTCAATGACAGCTTTGTGCTACCAGCGATAATACTTTCGGACTAAACAAATTTCAATAAAACCTTAGGCGTGACGTCTTTTATTACCTACTCACCCGGTTTATTGTCAATTAAGTGAGCGTGCACAGTACATGTGGCCTCAGCGTACTTAAAACGCCAAGACGAGCATGAGCTCGAGGACTTGACACTTATGACGTCACCTCATTCTAAACCCAGGCTTTTTGTGTAAAAATTTTTTATCCTTGCGCCGGGAAACTTCAATAAATTTATGACCTTACCACTAAGGATGAACGCCTTAAAAAAGGAAACGAAAATCGATGACATTGAATTGTTTTAAATCCATGTTATTTATAAAAAAAAAAAATGAAAAATTGATTTTTAACTCAAGATGAGTTGAAGATGAGCACAAGTTTGCTTTAACTATCAATGAAATTATAGATGATTATTGAACTTTGATATTGCTCTTAAAGGTAACTTCAATGAGAAAAACGACATACTTGAATACACTTTATATTCTTCTAAAAATCTCGATTTTCCTTAATAAATCATTGTAGTATAAAACATAAATAGATAATTAATTATCGTTAAACTGTTCACTTCAATTTGTCAAAATTGAGCTAAACTCTCACTCTTATTTTATTATTTCATTTATTCGGTACATTTATTATGAACTAATTAACACTCACTCATTCACTCGCATATACAAACATAAATATCTACCCGTCCTACGATAAGTCTTTTTTATTAATTATGTTACTTTAATCTAACTAAATTTGAAACTGATATAAAATAATATGTAATAATTATCACTACAAATTTTTGATGTTTTAGAAATTCTACATATATGCTTAATATTTCTCAAACCTGCAACGTTTAGAACGAGATAAGTTTTTTTTAAACAATCATTTATTTATACTATAATTAAACTTTGACAATTTAAATAATTTAAACAAAATATTTTATATTTATTTATTATTTGAAAATGGACATAAACTTATATCAGATTGATTAATATTCTGATAATATACAGCAAAATCAGCCATTTCTAATTAGACACGGTATATAATAGATTATTCAAACGCTTTCGATAATCTGTATTAATAAATATTACCTCTGTATGACCTAACGTTAGATAGTTAAAATTAAAATAGTTTGCTTATTACAAAAACAGCTTTACAATTCTTGATTATTATGAAATTTTATTTATTAACTTTCAACCTAATTATTAGCTATGGAAACAAACATGTAGAAATTAAAGATCCGCTAAATTAGCCAACTTCTTTCAAATAAATGTTGGTCAATGTAGTTATAAGCTCGTCAATTACAAAATAATGATACAGTGAAAATAGACCTCTCATGACATGTAAGACACACATCATTTTGCCTTCGTTACTAAGATATTTCTAATTTCAAATTTCAATAATTCAATTTATGAAGTTGGCTAATTTAGAGGATCTTTCATTTTTACATTTTTTATTCCATAGCTAATAACAGAGTGAAAAGTTAATAAATAAAACTTTATAATAATCAAGAATTGTAAAGCTCTTTTTTTCCAAAAATTGAAGTTTCTACTTTAATTTTTAATTGACAATTGTAATAAAGCAAAAGCCTGTTAAACGCTTAAATTGAGTCAGTATCTTCAGATATTCATTGAATTGAATTTAAAACATGAGAAATGTATTCATCAAATTCTTTATCGATTAAAAAAATTAATTTTATTAATCTTCTACGCGAAACAACCACTTCTAAATAAAATATAAATAAATATGTATTAGATGGATTGCTTAAACTTTGAGCTAAATAAAAGAGTTCAATTTTGTATTAAATTAATAAGTTCTTCATAAAAATAAACAAATTCCATATCTATTTTATTTAATAAATCCATATACGTATTCTAATTAATTATTGATAATTCAAATTAAATAATTGAAAGAGGTTTTAAATTCTTTTTGGATTTAAATTACTATTGGAACGACTAAAAATACTTTTTTATTCCTTTGTAGTTATAAAATTTTATTATTGTAGCCAGCATTATATAAAAATGTTCTTTTAAAATTTTAAATTTAAAAAAAGTAGTTTTTCTGATTCCTTACATAATAAAATAAACAGTGTTTTGCGTACCTTCATAAGGAATAAAAATGCTTTGAAAGGCTTCTGAATGTATTGGGAACATAACAGACAGCTGAAATTAATAAGCTATATCATCATATTTACCTTCCTGTTATTCAGCACACCTGTTTAAGTAAGTTTTAGTATAGTCGATAAGTTGGAACGAACACAATGTTTCCAAATCTCCACAAGCATGAAGAATTTCGAGTTTTCGTGTATTTACGCCTTCACATCTTCCAGCGAAACACGGAAAGCAAAAACCTCTCCTCCTCAATCTCTGATACACTTTTCGAAGAGTTAAAAATTACAATATGTGCCCCTGTACAATAGTTCCTAATATTTTATTTTGTAACTATATTATAATTAGTGTATTATATGTGGTTATGTTGAGAATAGTTAAATGCGATAAATTTGAATAATGATTTGCAATCTATGTATATAATTCATTGTTGTTAAATATTTTTATATTTTATGTGAAAACTTTTCGTAAAACGTATTTGCGTGACTGTGATTGATAGTGAATGTTTAAAAAATAAATATAAAAATTAAATAGTAGACGTCAGAACAATATAGCATTAAATGCCATTATAAAATGAAATCAAAATTACATTATATATAATATATAAAATAAGATTGTAACTAACTTCAAACCTCAACTAGAATATTATATAACATTAAAGTAGCAAAAACTAAAATAATTAGTTTAATAAAAACTTATAAATAATATATATATATATATTCACAATATTAAGATAAATTAAGATAAATATATAATTAATATGATTAAAGTTAACTGATTAATCGATCGAATACCATTTATTTAGATCTATACCAAATATTTCATTCCATTCTGTATTAATTGTACAACTTGTTTTTTTAATCATATACCAAATTATATAAAAATACAATAGTAAAAATAAAGTGCTCTATATGCTGTATATCAGTAAAATTTTATACATCTTTTAAAACATTATTTTAAGATATAAATTAAATTTAAAGATCCATAAAGCATTATTTTCTTTTAAATTGTTAAAAATAAATTTCCTTCTATCTAATCTCATATACTAGAATTCCAAAACTGCATGTGAATAAAAATAAATTTCAATGTAAGAAAAAAATGTATAACTCTGGAAATCATTTAAATGCTTCCATCTTACAAGTGTTAATGTATACTGCAAAATATAAGTAATAATTTCATATTATAATTAGGTCGAATATAGTTATCGTTCACTATTATAGTAATATAAAATAATTAGATATAACTATAATTAGATCTGACAATATTCTACAACTTTCATCCAAACAAATATTGAAATAGAATACTAAGATTTTAAACGATTGTCAAAGATTAACCGAATTTATAAAAGATAAGTAATCTTGTCATACAATACTCTATATATAATGCATACAATACTCCATTAGTAGATATTTAAAAAAATTTAGTTAATAATAATTTTTACTTGAAAAGTTAAATTAAACTCGTTAAACTAAGCAAAACCACCGTAATTACACTAAACTAAAATGGATAAAATAATGAACAAGGTTACAATTATAGAAAATAAAATGTGGATCAAATGTGTCATCAGAAAATTGATCAAGAGAACAACTTCTATATTACGGGAAGATAAATACCCACACTGCCATTCTGATATTCAGATAATATGTTATGAATTCAGACTTTCAGATTACTTTAGATTTATTAAGAAGGTATTATCTAAAAAAAATGAGCTATAGACATGATCAAAAAGTTATTCGATCACGCTTCATTTTATAAAAATTAGATGTACAAAAAATATTTCTTTTTTTTCTTTATCAGAAACTTTTAATCTTTTCTTGAAATCTTATTTAAAAAAGACATAAGAAAATAAAAAATTTTATTATTAGTTTATCTATGAGCTACTTTAAACATTTGTGAACATTGCGCGATTAAAGCTTACCTATTGAATAATCTTATTTGAGTATTAATTTATTATATTAAGTAGATTTTTATGTAACGTTATATCATCAACATTTACGCTTTCTTTTGATATAAATATATAAAAAAGAGCAATATTTATTTGTACCTATTTTATAATGAACCTGTTCTTAAAAGCTTCAAATGATTTTATTATGAATAGTGTTAAAGTATACTATATCAAATTCATTTGAACCATAGTAAATTATATATTAAAAACACCAAAGCAATATAATTTCTTCGGTATATTTGCATTAATTTACTCAATCATTTCAATATAATTAACAACGTTGATACGTAAATAAGCTCCGTATTAACATTACATTAAAAAAAAGATTTTAAATCAGATAAATAAGCTCCGTATTAACATTACATTAAAAAAAAGATTTTAAATCAGATTTCATTCTCAATAGATCTTCAAATATAATCAAATAAATGGAAAAATAAATAAGCCACCTTCACCCGTGAAAAAAATAAAAAATGACAAAGAAAAGGCATAAGGAATAAGTGTGAAGAGAACCAAGCCGTTTTTCAAGTAATGCCCATAGCAAGCAAAACCCCTCGGGCGGAAAGACAAACTTTACCAATGCCACGAAACAACAAGTAAATCTGAACAAAAAGTATCTCTTCGCCTTCAAAATCCCTTCTAGTTCCCTTGTATTCTCCCTCTCCTCACTCCCAACTCCACTCTTTCGCTGTCTTCTTCTTTAGAAACGAATTTTTGCACGCGGTTCACTATTCACTATACCTTCTTTTAAAAGCAAAACACTCAAGCATTAAATTATACGAATTGATCTCGATGAATTGAGAAAAAGAAACGATAAAAAGTTGACAATATCATCCACCTGTGGAACTTCCTTTATAGAAAAGTTAAGTAGATGATATATCTTTATTTTACACTAATCTGTTACTTACTTATGACAAAATAGATTATTTCAATTTTTTTTATTGCATTAGTAAAAGCTTTTTGCATAATAACAATGAAATGAAATTTATGAATAATGAAAAAAATATTTGTTCGTTCATTCTCAATTATACTTACACAAAAAAAATTTGTATATGTAAATTCTTGAACTAGATTTTAATAGAATTTAATATAAAAGTATTTTGTCAATATACAAAACGTAGAATATGTTTGCAAATCATCCTAAAGAAATATTGAAACCTTAATTAATTGATTTATATTCGCACCAGACTTATTTATTGTTAGAGCCATTTATTTAAATTCAAATAATTAAGTTAAGTAAATTGAAGTCTCAAAGGTTACATAAATCTTGTTCTAATACAAACGACCATCGATACGTAATTTGATCCTTAGATCAAACAATTACGATGAACTAGAATTGTATTCCAACGTACTCAATTTTAAGATTGAAAGTACGATTTCAGTTCCAAGATCGAAAGTTAGTTTTACATTTGCACATATTCAAATTGAAAACGTTAATATACTTTAATGATTCGGATTATCTGTAGTATAAAATTAATTTCTTTAATTAAAATATAAGCAAAACAAAAAATTTAGAATACATTATTTAATCTAATATTCATTGTTAATTACTTTTTACAATTTTAATATAAAATATGCAATACTAACATAATAGTAAACTATTTTGTAATTATATTTATATCCTAATGATAAAAAGAACATTAAAAATAATACAAATAAAAAATATTATAAAACTGAAAATACAAAAATACAAATTAATTAAAAAGATTTTAAAGTATACATTTAAAATGTAATAAATGCATAATTCATGTATATAATTCTACTAATTGTACAATATATATATATTTACTTATATCATGAAAGACCATTTTTTGCAAGTCTTCGGCATATGATATATATTTACATAGTTTTTATCACAAAATTTATTGAAACTCATTTTTCAATAAATATACTCATTTTAAATTATATCAATTGAAATAAAATGTTTATATATAATTTTAAAACCCTCTTTGGTGAGCTTTAATAACAAGTTTAATTATCTTAATACGTTTAGTTACGTTACGAACTTCATTTAATAGTATTGTATTATTTTTAATTTTTACATTTTCTTTTTTCATTGTATATTTAATAAATTCTGCATTTCGAAAGTATTTTAATAATTTTTTAATTAAAATATTTCATTTAAAAGTTTTATGAAATAAATCAAAATTAAAAATAACTATAATTTATATAAGTAATTATATAATATCCATGATATAAATGAAAAAAGTTTAATATAATTCATGTAAAATTAAATTTTAAATTTCCGATCAATGTCATTACACAAATATTAAATCTTAACATATTTTGATCATTGTACTTTCTGCATCATAAGAATATTTAATTTCAGTATAATTCTATAATTCTATAATTCTAACATAATGTATGTATGAACAAGTCTATAAAATAATGTGAATGAAATTATTGAATTTATATAAAAATTATGATGAATTATGAAGTCAAAAATTTGTAGTATTACTTTTCGATGTTTTCTAATAAAATCTTTAACAAATATTTTCACATTATTTTGATTTGCTAAATTTTTCGGTATTACGAAATTTATAAATAGAAGATCATATAATTCGGCTTCTCCCGTAAGTGCAACAATAAACAAATTTATAAATAAAAATTGTCGAAAGAAGAAAAATGAAGTAGTTGCAAATCCACTGAATTAGAAAGCAAAGAACGTCACATTACTCCATTTAGATCTAAGATTTATGATTCTCCTGTTCTTCGCTGTAAGATCCATATAATCTACTAAAACAGTATTGTGCTTTTACAGATGATTTACATGTACCATAAGTTACAGCAAAATAGGATGAGAAAATCATCTATCCTGAACTTTCTGCTAATAAATAGAATAACTAACAAACGAAAGCTCCATGGTGTTACCTATGCTTGAATTTTAATTTCATTTATTCTTGTAAAATATATAATTTTATTGGCATATACAATCATCATTTCAAAAACTTCGAAAAACAAAAATACATATTAATTTTTAATTGAAATCGTTTATGTTTTAAAGAATAGCTTGTAAAATATTACACTTAAAGCGAGATCAGAAAACAGAACATTGAAATTTAAGATACCAAACTCTCAATCATTTTTATAGATTGTGAATGATCTAATTATAAAATGTTCACTATGTAAAAAGGGAATAAGCATTTGAAAACTGTTGTATTCGATTGTCCCAATTTTTATTCACATATTCGCACATATGCTTCCATCCTCCTTTTTCAAGAGTACTTAGACAAACCATGCAAATGTAATGTTTTCTCAAGCTACTTATGTAAATTTGAGAATTATAATTTCTCCATTGTTTTTCCTAGAAAAACACAATTAGTGAACATGCATCTGTACTCGTAACAAGGACGAAGGAAACGTTTATACAGATATTAATGTAACGTCACGCTTAATAGGAAATGCGATTTTGAAGATGTACTTGCATGATCCTAGATCACAAACTGAAATGAGGAAATTTCCAGATTGTGTCTCGCATAAAGATAATATAGTCTTTTTTATATTATTTCTATACGTAAAATTAAATAACTGCTACATTTAAAATTAATAATATCCAAAACAAAATCATTACATTTTTTATGGAACTACTAATATATACAGTATTACAGTTATATATATATATATATATAATAATAATAATAAATGTTACATTCATGATGTTTAGGGATAGCGTAAATAAATAAAATTTGTTAATCTTGAAGTATATGAAATTCACTGAGAAACATTTAACGCTGCACTGTTTTACAAATTATTATTTATAAAAACATATTTATTTTGTATACGATTAAAAAGCTTTGAGCAGGCGTACAACTGAAGCTGTCACTTTTTATGAAGCTTGTAGCAACAAAATTTGTACATGTATGTATAAATGTGTAAGTATTTTTATTTTAATAATTTAATCAATATACCTTATATGCTTAAATCTACTTTTATATTTCTCTAATATTATAGCCAAATATAGTTCTGTTTCTGATAGTAATTGCAAATTTGTATATATAATATTGATAAATAAAATCGCAAATGATAAATTATATATAATCTTCAATTTTGAAGTGAGGGAGTTTTAGAAAGCAACTAGTGATGAAAAGGATTTGAGAAAGTGAAATACTTGAAAAATATTTTAAAATGTGCAATAATATCGTGTCTGATTGTTGTTACGATGTGTAATAATGCTCCTATAGTATGAAAATGAATGGATATCATTTTGCAAAATTCAATTTCCAAGCTTATACTGCAAGAGAAGAAAGTTTTCTTTGTATATGCAGTATAATATCATTAGCTAAAGGATTCTACGAATTATAAAGGTTCGATACTTAAATTAGAAGGTAATTCTATTATCGAAATTTTTGATAACTCCAAAAACATTTTAACTTTCAAAATAAATACTTAGTATAATGGTTTCGCGATGAACTATGAGAAACCCAAAGATATAAAAGATGAATTTTGTGAAAAAAGAAATCTAAAAATATTAATATTAATATTATTCTAATGTTCTTATTAAAAACTTATTAAATTATATGTTGTGGGTTAAATATAAGAAAAATGTTATTACTATTGTTAGATTGAAGAAAACAATTATGACAAAACCAAAAGGATATAACGCTAATCATGAAAATTATTTTATTGGTACCCACAACTAACATGAGTAGCTCAAAATTGATATACATTAATCAAATATAATCTAGTCACGCATTTTCCATACATTATTAATTTACGTTCCTGTAGGTACATTCAATTATATTATACGAAATATAATTTATGAAATTACTAGAAATAAATATTGGCCAATGATAGAAAAATGTTAAAATTGTCAGAAAATATATTTGTTAATGAACATGAAACCTAAAAAAAAAACTTTAAAACATTAATAATTAAAGTTTGCAAAATTTTACCTTAAAAAATAAAAGTATATTACACCAGAATTTGAAATAATTAAAGTCGTTACTTTCGAAATATTTTAAACATCCTATATTTTCCTGGTGCGTCAGGATACTTTATATCCCATATATTCTTTGTCATTTTATGAGGCGACGCAGTACACATGAAGACTAGCGTTTTTATATAGCATGCGGTGACTACTTTATAGTCCCCCTTCCTCACCGCCACATAAAGTTGAGAAATATCCAGTTCATAGAGAAGCATCTGCCAAATGTAGACGTCAGAAAGATAATAACAATTGAGAATTTCGATTACAATACTCTTTCTTGTTGATACATTCATTTCTATAATTTCCATATTTTTAATCTCATTATCTGTTTTTAATCTGTTTTTAATTATCACTTTTTAATATTACATTACTGCCCTCTGCATATTCTCCGCTAATAACATTTACATTGTTCATCAATTCATAATTGAAATACATTTTGGGAATTCTCATTATTTAAATTCTAAGTAAATCCATTAATTGTCTCAGTTATTACACTCACATACATATTCTAAGCATGCAGACTAACAATTCATATGAAAATAATATAATATCTAAAAGGAAATTCTTTTCCTTATTAAAATATTCTTTTACTTAATATTCCGTGGCCCCCCTTTAAATAATAAATAAATAAGCACTTCTGTGTTAATACGTAATACAATAAAAAAATAGAAACAAAAAAAATATGAGATCGACATTTGTTTAGCACATACTAAAATATGAGCAATAAAAACGAATAAAAGCATGGCTTACATACAGAAGTGTGAGTTATATGTAATTGAAAAGTGGTAGAAATCGAGTAATCCGACGGGAGTTCAATTCCCAAGTGAGATTTCCGAAGAAGTTTTCTTGCTTCTCGAAGCCCTCTCCCACCATTTTATATCTCATTTTATATCTCTCAGTATGCCAAAATCTTTCTCAGCTTCCTCCGATGTTCTATACTTCCTTACCCACGGTCTATCTGTTTTCACATATTTGTGCTCTACCTTTCAAAATATATTAAATTTTCTAATATATTTTTCATCCTCATTTATTTCGCACATTTGTCATTTTATATTTGCAAATACTATTCTGCAATGGTGTTGAACATATTGGGATATTGTTACAATTCGAAAAGCTCGTTGAAGACATTATCCAAGTGCTTCAATTTAGACGATTTTTATTTTAGATTTCCCTAAAGATTGCAGTAATTACATATAGAAGAACATGAATGGTAAAATTAATGTGCTTAATTAAATGAATTCGAACCATTCACTTATAATTGAAAAATAATTAAACTATTTTTACTGTTTTTACTTTAAAATTTGACAGCTTGTACTTTGCAAATGTTATTTACAAATACTCTATAAATGTACATTTTTGATAAAAGTTTGACGTAGAAAAATTATCAAAAGCTTAAAACGTTTTAGTATTTGAATAAAAGTAATTAAATTAAAGTACTTTGAAAGATTAATTTAATTATTTGAACATTTTTAAAAAATATTGAAATAACTAAAGTAAATTTATTAGTATTCAACTGGTTTCATTAAATACTATAAAATGTACAACCGTGTCTGAATTAAATTGATCCTGCTGTAAAACGAACACGGGTTAATTGTCATGTACTAAACAATTAAATTCGAATTAACAAATTCCATAAGTCACAACTTTCCATTACAATTTTTGGACTACGTAAGAACGAATTATGATATATTAAATGTTCTAAATCATACGAAACAACATTTAATTGCGAAAAAAGCAATATGATTAAAAGAACAAGCAATAGTTATTTAAAATGCTTATAATATTGATGTATCTTTTTAAATACATAATTCGAAAGTCATATCATAACAAATAATAATCAAATAAAGAAGATAGAAATTGGTTTTTGAGTTAATTCAAAACATCTGTTTTCCGTAAGAACTTAATACATACGCCTTAGTTCCTCAATCTCGATCACTCTCTTTCCCTGCATTTCATTTGCTCCTGTCCTTCCATTCCAACTGGAATTGGGGAAATCTATTTTCAGAGAACGACAACGACGAGAGAGGGAGAGAGAGAGAGAGAGAGAGAGAGATAGGGCGCAAGAGAGAGTTGAGGTAGACAATAGTGCTGCATCTGTAACCCACATTCAATAAGTCAACCAAGAAAACTAATCAATCATGCAATGTACGGTTAAGTATATCTTCTTTAGCCCACACATTTGATATATCTTATACGGTAGATAATATCTTTAAACTTACACGAGTATATGATATGTATAAAACTATTATCTTATTGAGCGGAAAAAGTCGTCTTGTAATTAAAGGCAAGCCAAATTTATCATTCTAGCCGTAAATAATTCGAAAAAACGAGCTGCTCTTTCTTCGATAAGTTCTTTTTCAGGCATTATGAAGATTTTTATCGACGAACTACGATTGTGCCATTAGTCGAGCTTCAAAGACGTATAAAAACGACAACCACCTATTATTCTTTTCAAGAGACTTTGTTAAACGATCACTTTTTAAAAGATTTGTATATTAATGCCCAATCATTGGGCTTTGTTAAATCACACATCCACATCGAATCACCGATCGAATTTATTTGAATATTTGAATTAAACCGGTCTTTTATATTTGAAAACTATATTTGGAGCAAGAGTTCAATTTAGGTCTTGGAGTGCGTTCAAATTTTTTAACACAAAAAGAATTTCAAAAATCCTTAAAGAACTTCAATAAAAATGAGTGAGTTTTTTCTTAATTAAGTGAATTATACAGAAATGCAATAGGGAAAAAGTTTGATTAAAAAATAGAACTTTTTTCTTATATTTAATATTAAATTTACTAATTTCATAATTGTAGTACAAAATAATTAGTGTCCTTTTTAACAGTACAAACTTCAGAATTATGAAGTTCTACGAACTTTCAATCAAATTTAACTACATTAATTTGATAAATTAACTAAAAAATAAGGATGAAACAAATTAACCAAAAAGTTATAAATCAGTTTATTATAACTTAATTAATGGCGTAGGGAGACAGGCTTTTCAAAAGCTTATACGCGCAGTCTGCCTCAAGGGGCAATGCACCACGATATAGGTTTCAAACCTGTGCCATAGCGATTAAAAAAATTAATGAAGTCGCCTGCCAAAAAAAGCACCTGAAAGTATATTAAAGGCCATTATTCGTACGTAGTCTGGCAGCAATTGGCAGTTCCTAAACGATTTGTCTCAATGCCAACAGCTTAACCGATTTACTCAAGTTTAACTTTTCTACCAACGTCGATTCTTGTTGTCCTTGTATAATCCTAACCAAATATCCTCATTAATTCATTATAATTACTTTCAAACTTGTGCATATTTATTTTATATATAAAATCAAACACTGAGAAGTACTTTATATGCTCCGTTATTTGAGTTCCGTGCTCGGTCATGAAGGTTTATTGATCTCTAATAATATTTCAATGATAGCATAAAATAATTTTTACAAAGAATTTTTAAAAGTTAGAGTGAAAAAAATCTTTTCCATAACTTTTTGAAAATTTCCAGTATAGAATTTGTTAAATTTAATTTATTTCTTAGGGATTATCAAAAAGTATGATGCAAAATATGTGATGTCTTGGCATAAAATAATGGAACATTTTTCATAATAAACAATTATGAAAGTCAATGAAATTTGCAAAATCTAGTTGTGATAAAAAATTTTAATATTTAATTTAAATATTTACTTAAAAATCTTGAATAAAAAGGCCGATCGAAAGTACTTCAAATATTGTAAAACTTTTCAAAACGACACGGCAATTGGTCATGATCGAATTTGAAATATAAGCTTCCAAAAGCTGATAACTTAAAGGTTTAAATCTAGCCACAGGCAGTTGGCAAAAGTGCTTATCGATTCTTGCCTCAAATTATTACGATATATCTGGCACATCATGCAGATCGCAGACTACTGTCCACTTTGTACTGCTTAGCTCCGAGCTTTTAAGGGAAAGACGATACACAAACATATTCATCACCATTGTCTCGTTGGACGTAACTATAGGTATTACGGTTATTTCTCCAAACGCTACAACCAAAACGTGGTTGTTGTTGATGCTACTGCGCCTTGGCGAGTGTCAGTTGCGTATGACGTGAGGTTAAATTTGTCGCAACGCCGCCGCATTCACTCTTCACTCCCACACACACACCCACACATAAACACCCTCTCTCTCTCTCTCTTTTCTCTCGTCCATTTTACTTGACATTACGGCCCTTACATTCATTTTCTTTTTTTTACCATTTTTTCCATTTTCATCCAGAAAAATTGTATATGTTGTCATGTTGAAGGATCGTACAAATGTAGATATGTTAAAGCATATTATAATTTTACAGTACAACATTAAGGCCAAGTATATGTACTGTATCATACTATACTCATAAAAATTTACTGTTTCAAAATAATTCACAAAAAGTAACTTTACGTTTAAACTTTATTTTGTGATTCACAGAAACAACACATGAATTTTGGTAAATGTACGGACAAAAATTTAAACACATTCTTAATATTGTGGAATATGAAAAAAAAATTAATTCCTTTTTAATAGCTAAAATATCTTACAATTTTAATAGGCAATTGTATAAATAATTTCTATTTACAGATACATAAAAATAAATTAGAAAATTTTTTTGATTATGTCTGAAACATTTGAACTATACAATATAGATAAAACTTTTATTTATTTTTTTCTTCGTTTGTATTTATTTTATTACAATGAATTTTTATTCTATTTTCATCTTTTACGTAAATTTAAGTATATTTATTATTAAAATAATTGTTGAAGGATTGATGCTTGAAATAATTAATGAGACTGTACAAAAATGTATGAATAAAACATTAACAGAATATACTATTTCATAATGTCAATATACGCAAGTTTTAATATCTTTAAAATCAGTTTAAAATAATAACGCTTGATTAGATACGTCCTGTTAATAAATATTGTTAATATTAATAATAAAATAATAATAAATAATAACGTTAATATTAATGGTTTTGAAAGATCTTACAACTAAATAATTTCTATACCATTTTTATGTAAACTATAATTATTACAAATTTAGTATAATTACTGAATTATATGGATATCTTCATTGAAATGAAATATAAAAATCACATGTGAAACCTGAGAGAATGCGACAGAAAGCTACTATGTATTTTCTAATAAATAATAATCGCTGAAAATATGTAATTAATGAAATAAAAATAAAATCCAAGTAATAAAATCATATATTTATATAAAATAACTAAACTTTATTTGAATAGTTCTACTTCGCTACATCGAATAGTGTTTGATGGTCTTTAGATGTACATTAAAGCAATCACGAACCTATTTGGCGGGTTTATTTAGGAATCTGGACGCGTAAGCCACTTTTCCCCTTATTGGCGAATCTTATTGATCGCTGGCACCGCGTGCGACAAGCATAAATAAGCGATCGTTCAGCGAACGAAAAGGAACCGGAACGAAAGAAAACAATAATTGTACGTGAGCACACCCAGTGCCTGGACAATTCATGAAATTTGGTAATTTTCTGTATGACATTAACGCGATAAACCGCGATAACCCATGAGAAGCCATTCTCTAGCGTTGGCGTTTGCTTTCTATGATTTCCGTTTACAATTAGCTGTGACAATTTAAATAACAACTAAGTTTATAGAAATATTTCTATGGAGCCAGACATTTATTCTGGAAGTGCAATTCTTTTATTTTGTAATTACTCGTTATCTGCTCCTGGAATTACAAGCTAATAGAAAAGTTATTATTAAAGAGTGATAAAATTTTTTAATTATTTTTACAGAAATAATAATACTGAAATTATATTATGATCAAATTTTATAATTTTTCATTTAAAAATTTGTTGAAAAAATTCATTATAAATTGACCATTTCTGCAATAAGTATAAATTAAAATAATACAATAAGAAAAATAGTAAATAATTATATTATAGTATTATATTATATAATAGTAAATAAAAATAGTAAATATACGTATTATGGATGGTAAATACGAGTATGATCACTAAAAAGTTATCAGGAGAAAGTACTGTAGTAATCATTGCTATAATACAATTGTATGTGATATATTGTACTACTATATTGAAGAATCATTTTACTTTTATTCGATGTCAAAATATAATTATATATTATGTCCAAAAGATTTAGAATGAATGTGTTAAATTCATTAGCATTATGCTGTAAAAATTTAATAAATGACGTCATAGATTTCTAAATTTAATATTAAGGAAATTTTATTTTATGCAATTTATATAATGAATATATATAGTAGACTATAATATACTAATATACTGTACTATTTTTAGACTACCATCGAAAAGAATAATATGATAAAAAAAACTTTTTCTTCTCTCTCATTTCTTGTTATTTTTGTATTTTCTTTTCATCTTTTATATGGTGTCTTTATATTATCTTTGGCTCGTATATATATGCTTCGGTGGTCAATCTATCTTTCTCTATCATTCGGTCTTAGTCCCAAGACGTACTGTTAATTGCATAAACGAAGTAAATTACGTCAAGACGTTAATTAAGAAAGATGTCGCTGGGAATTAGCCACGATTCTGGCCGACATTGCAATAGTAGTAGTCAGAGGACAGATGGGCGAACAAGGGTCTATCCCCCTCTCTCACTCAATCCTTCATTCGCTACTAGAACACTGAGTGAGGAGGAAAGAAAAAGAGAAGTAAGGACCTTAACCAGAGGACACTGGCCTAGTTAACCCTTTGACCTGCTATAGAAGAGAGAAATTTAATGAAATTGCACTTCATAACTTAATAAGAGAATGCCCGGACACCTACCGATTATTCACAGTTATTCCAATGCTCTGTTTTGATGAATATGATATTATATCATCTGTGCTCTATAAACATTTTTCCTATTGTATAATTAAATATGTATTGGATTCAAAAAATGTATTAGTCATCAGTAACTGCTAATTACAATTTTCATTTATGTATAGTTCTTTTTTCGTTTACGAAATTTCTAAAATTCTAGATAAAATGAGATGTTCTTCTAATTGTTTGTTGAAATTCAAAATTTTAAAAACCAAGCGACATTTAGAGCCATAAAAGCTAGAAAAAAATTTCTTTCTACTTAAACTTATTTATGAAATTTAACTACATTTTTTGTAAAATCTAATAAAAAATAATTCAGTCGTTATATTAATGGGTACAGAATGTAAAAATGAAAAGTAAATTGATATCATTTTATTTGTTAATTAAGTTATTGTGGTAAAGAACCATTTAATCTTTGAAATGTGTATTTATATGACGTTTATAAAAATATGATTTTATATACAAAAATGTTACTTGAAAAATATATTACGTCTTAATATAAAATACACGATTTCTTCAGTTTCATAATGATTTTAAAACGTATTCTTTTTAAATAATATAGGCAAAGAGAATAATTGTAAATACTTTTCAAAAATAAAAACTAAATCATTATGCTAATTTTAATTACTTTACTCTTTTTCATTGCAATTTTATCTGCTGAAAAATGAACGTAAAATAAAAAATTAGGTTAAATTGCTTCTAAAAAAATGAATTGTACTATATTTAATTATATCGAAATATGTTCTAAAAATGAATTGTACTATATTTAATTATATCGAAAATTTAATTATATATAACATGCTCAACTTACAAACATAATAAATTGCATTTATACATATATATATATATATATATGTTATATATCATTCAACTTTATTAACATCAACTTTATTAACACATGTTTAAATATAAGCAATATAGTAGAAACATATTTATTACAGAAAATATTTATAATATGCTAAGATTTGAAATTAATGTATTTGCTTACCACATTAAAGGAGACTATATCGATATTTAAAATTGGCATAATAGTTATGAACTCACCTGAAATAAATATAAAAGGATCAATTATTTTTTGTTTTATTTATACAGTTTTTGTTTTTTTGAACAAATACAATTCAATGAAATAACATAATTAGGAATTTATGTGACATATGAATACAATGAATTACAATTTCACATTTGACTGTTTATCTTTATAACTACATAAAAAAATTTATATATACAAAAATAAATTACCATTAAATCAAGTGGTTTAATGCGCACCTTGCGAACACTTATGTTTTTCTTCCCACTCATGTCGCTCAAATTATAGAAGGCATTTACAAATTACTTGTGCTTTTATAGAATGAAACTATTAAATGTAACCAAGTAAATACAAACAATGTTGTATATAATATGTATATCCAGTATATAATAAAAATATTATAATTTTAATTTATAATAAATACTCTTTTAATTTTTGAGTGCCATTTTGAGACCACTATACATACGCACCATATAAGTCAATGGACAAGGTTAATCAATAATGATTAACAAGAACAAGATTAAGCATAACAAAGTTAAATAATTATGCTACGAAACCTGTGTAAAAATATACTGTATTTATAATATACAATATACTGTATTATATAATGTATATATAATATACTGTTATTCTGTAAAAATATAAATAATAAATTCCAAACACAGAATAAACTAACACCTCTAGAAAATAAAATGCATTATTTAATAATGTCACATTAAAATAAACCAAGAATAATGCACACCTGTTTATATAATTTATATTGAAGAAAATAATATATTCATAGAAATATTGAAGAAAAACCATCAATTACCAAACAAAATTAAAGTCAAATGCCATCGTAGTCAGTTATTAAAACTTTTGTGAAAGAAACATAATAAAATAATTTTATTATCCTAGAAAAATACGTACAGAAATATTATATAAATGTATATCGCAATATATTTGTTCGCAATATATTCGCAAACTGGAGCTTAATTAATAAATTACTTATGATGAATCTGCTGTTGTGTTATTAACTAAGAATTTTAACTTTATCGGTTAAAGTTAACAACATAAAAGAATAATTTTACAACAATAAATTACAACAATATTCAGAACAGCTTACTAGATTAAAATTATATAAATATTTATTAAAAGTAATATTAAAAAGTTTTCTGGCGCTATATAATTTGACATTATTATTTCCTTATCTCATCTAAACTAATGCTTCATGCTGATCTTTGTGCGTATTGTTACCATTATTTTTTTTAAACAAACTATTCCCTTAAAATTAACACATATAGTACAAATAATAAATATATTTATTAATACTAATACTTTAATCTTATTCTTTAAGGTTTTAACTATTTTAACTATTCCGATAAAATTTTCTCTAGGCACACACAATATGTACAAAATGTTGCAATACATATTTTTATAACTAATTTATAATTATTTTCTCAAAACAAAATTATCAGCGTGCCTTTATATAACTTCATATGAATATTAACTTTAATTAAAAGATACAGAATTTTTATTAAATAATTTATTAAATATTAAATATAAAATATTAAATAATTAATGTTGTCTTAATCTCGTCATTTGCAACATAATTAATGATTTATACAAATACAGATATGTATATTTAATATAAAAATTAATTTACAATTTTAGTAATAGGTTAAACAGAAAAATATTTATTTACATTATAAATCAAAAATTTTGAATTTTATTTAATAATAATATTCAAAATTTTAAAAATAAGTAGTTATTTTACGATCACACTTACAAATGAATATAAGGCAGATAAATAATGATAAATAATAGCAAATTGAATATTTAATAATAATATTCAAAATTTTAAAAATAAGTAGTTATTTTACGATCATACTTACAAATGAATATAAGGCAGATAAATAATGATAAATAATAGCAACAAAATATATCCATTTTTCCCTTTAATAATATATTATTATACAACCAAATTTCCAACTATATAAATAAAGAATAAAAAATAATAATGACCACTCAACCCCCGTG
Organism: Ceratosolen corneri; assembly: GCA_030522565.1. Taxonomy (NCBI): domain Eukaryota; kingdom Metazoa; phylum Arthropoda; class Insecta; order Hymenoptera; family Agaonidae; genus Ceratosolen; species Ceratosolen corneri. The sequence goes on along the minus strand of JAPYYT010002978.1, from coordinate 20,041 downwards.
CTCATCCACTTTACTATGACACTAGATTATAATTTGTTTTCGAATAATTCAATATTTATAAGGCAGCTCCTACTCCTTTTTTAAAATTTTGTTGTCACACTCGTGACACAATCTTTTAATATTCATCCAATTCCTTAAATAGTGACTCAGTCATCTTGAAACAGAAGCTTCTAAAGTAAACGAGCAACTACTCGTTACCCACATGCTAAACGAACACGTAAATTGCCAATCTAATCATCAAGATCTTTTTCCCACTACAAACACAAATAAGTGAATCGTTTGTTATGAAGAGCATCTTAGCGCATCGGCCAAGCGACTTGCACCAATTGCTGAGATTTGAGTCTCCTATTGCTGCTCCTTCCTCCTGTCGCTGTTGATGTTGCTATACCTACCATGAGTCGACACATTTTTTTCATTTCAAAATTTTATGTTTTGCAAATATATCTCTAATAACGTAAGCTAACGCGCCCTTCACACCCATAAAATTCAATAGATATCGATCATTATTGAGCTCATTTGAAATTCGTTTGTTTGAAATGTCTCATTTGAAAAAAAATCATCATTATTGAAATTTGGAGATGGCTCATACTTGACGCACGTGGACATGACAAATGTAAAGACAAAGAGAGATAGATAGATAGATAGATAGATAGAGAGAGAGAGAGAGAGAGAGAGAGAGAGAGAGAGAGAGAGAGAGGCAGACAGAGAGACAACTGTAGGATTTCAAATTATATTAGGCTATTTCAAGCCGGCAATGCTTATTTGTCTATTTCTTATTTTTATTTCAACCACTGGAATATACTGCAATAATTTTAATCAATAATGTGAATTTTAGTGATTAAAGCGAAATATATTAAATGGATATCTTATTAAACAATACTATAAAATTTTCTACAAGATCGTAATGAAAATTCAAATATTTCAAGTAGTTTCATTTCTTAATTAGTAGGAACATTTGTCTGATAACACAGAAAACTTGAATTGACTAAAAAAATTATACACCATTAATACTGGATTGCATCTTTATTTACCAGCTCCATAAAATTGTATATTTTTTTCTAATTTAATACTACCAAACTTTAATGAATTTATCACAATAAGAAAACGATTCAAAATGAATGAAATGGAACATAGAAATGTGAGTAACCACACGTAAGTTCCAAGTACTAATCGTTGCTCTTCTGATGTACCATCCCTTCGTCTTTTATCTCCTTTACTCTACGTACATCTCTCTTACAAAAAATTCTTGAAAATTTCACAAAGATCATCTACTTCACTTCTTGGATGAATGTTCTGCCGCAATTTACTACCACTAATTATACAAATAAAGTTACGAAATTCGAGCTCAAGAAGTCATATTCTAAGGAAGAACAGTTAGGACTGCTGTAATAAGAATAAGGATTAATCAAAGAAACACTGGATAATGGCGCATAACGAGAAGTACATTCCTTCTTTCGTATGAAGAAGAAATAAAGAAGAAAACCGAGTAAAAATGAAAATATAGCATAGTAAACTTTCAAATTTCTTTCATACAAAGAAATAAAAATGAATTATCGAAAAAAGATAAATAGAAATATAGAAAACGCACATTGTTAAAACACCAGTAATGCTGAGCAGTTAGATTACAGATATTATTATCGAACATCTAATATTATTTTCGCATTGTATATTATTCGATTGCAATAAACTATATATATTCTCGAGTTTATTTTTATTGATAAAATATTTATATTGCTAATCAATATTTTTTAAATCCCAAATAAGTTCATATAAAATGAATTTATTTTTTAAATCCCAAATAAGTTCATATAAAATGAATTGATATGAATGACATTTTATCAATAAAGAAATAAATTAAGTAGATATCTGTAATAAAATCCAATGAGAATAAATGATTATAAAAATATTTGATTCTTTCAGAACATACATTAAAAACTAATAATTTTACTTTGATAAAAATGTTTCACAACGATATTACGGTAAAAACAAATTACTAATACTCATATTATTTAAAACATTAGATATATAAAAAACGTTAGCAAATAGCAATATAAAATATTTACATAATTAATGAAAAAATAGTCAAAATAAAAAAGAATTTTCAAGTACTCTACAAATAAATATTCCTAAATCAAATGCATATTATGGGCCTGAGAATATATTATAAACATTTTAAGCATACTATTAAAAACTGATTAACATTATATATATATATATATATATATAAATATGACAAGACTTTTATACAAATATATAATAACAATGTATTTCAAAATAATATAAAAAATTATATTGATTACTAAATTACATTATATATACAAGTATCTACATTATTTGCATACACGCTTTGGGTAATGAGTGAAAAATCACACTTTTTTTTATTCTCTTTCAGACATTTTAAGCTAGTTTTTTTAGACGGATAGTAGTTTTTATATTTCGGGTGTGGCACACCCATGACAGCTGAATAACTTCCCACTGATTCTACCTAATAAACTTCCATTTGCAACCATTATAAGATTACACTTCTTATTTACTAAACTCAAAATATTATTATTGCTATTATTATTATTATTATTATTAACACTACTTCCACTTCTTGACATTATAATTAGCAGATAAAAATGATAATTTATTTGAATAAAACTAATCAGACATCTTTTTTGTTTTGTACCAGGAAAAAATATAAACAAAAAATAAATACAAAGAAGACTTTCAGTGTACAAAACTCAAAAGCAAAGAGAACGAAGCATATAGAGAAATGTTACAATGAGGTGTACGTGTGCGCGCGCGTGTGTCGTGTAACAGAAAAAACGGAAACGGTACCAATTGTCTCATGAAAGCTGATGAAAAGCAAGAGCTATATATTCACTTATACGAGTAAGGCTTGAACTTTCTCCCTTTATACTCTTACCATGTATTTCCTCTCCCTCCTGTCGTTATACGTTCTCGCTCCGAGTTTCTTTCCCTGTCTCTCTTCTCATCGGACTGATTTTCTTAGCCATACTGCCTATACTAAGACGAGTCATACTAGTGGTATAGTATGAACCATTGTTATAGCCAGCCCCCCTCTTAGAGCGGCACAGTTGTCGACTTTTCGTTTTTCGTCGCTTTACCGTTTAGAGGATAGTCGAATTGGTGGAGAGATCTGTTTTCACGTGATTTGGGGTATTTACAACTCCGGGTCTTTACGCTCTGTGCAATTGCAGTCGTTCTCTAGATTTTTGCATATATATATATTGCATGATGACGTCACAAACTAAATGCCTTATTAGCTGCCTAACAGTTGTGCTTGATACGACAAAAACAGTACTGCTAATTTGTACTCGGCTTTTTTACTTTACCACTCTACTGACAAACTTTTCCATTTAATTGAAACACTCATTTTTCATGATAAGCATAATTATTTTCAGAAATCTTATTTGTATTTGTTTTTGATAAAAATTAAGTGCTCATAATGACACACACAAGAACCGTTGGTAAATTTGTTAAATTGTATGTTCTCGCTGCTAATGAATTTCGGTATAATAATAGACGATCGATTAAATGAATTGTCTTCAATTCTTGTTCTTTGCGTACACCAAAATTTGGAAGCAAAATATAATATAATGCAGTAAAATACTTTAATATACTTTAAACATCAACGGTTTAATGTTATGAATCTTTCAATATTTATAAAAAAAATAACTATAAGTCTATTTTGCGCATTAAATGTAGCATTGTAAAATAATTTAAAAAAAAAATAAAATTAATATTCGTTCTTACTTGGTGAATAATAAATTTAAAAAATACAACTGAATGTAAACACAGTATAAATAAGTACAAATTCAGTGCTGTTGATAGTTTCAGTAGCAGAACGACGGAACAATTCGCAAACGCGTAGAGCAGTCAAATTTAAATCCTTGCAGCCCCTCCACAATGAATTCAATCTTATTTCAAAGAAATCAGCATCTCTTTATAAAGCAAGTCTACTGCGGGACACTTGCTATCACGCTTGCAAAAAAATCTAATTTAATATGAAGAGCGTAACAAGATTACGCAGTCTCTCTACGATGATGCAATCTCCCTTTATTCGAAAGTGATTAGACTTTAGAGACGGGGAGAATTCTGTGCAACGTGAGTCAGGCGTGCCTCAACCGAGTGGAAAGCTGTGTGGAGGGGGGCGAAAAGGATGAGAAAGCCGATGGAAAGTCTATATGAAAAGAGTCCCATAGGTAATTTCTGGCAGAGTAAGGCGAGCGAATGGAAATCAAGTAGGTGAAGTAGCCCATACCCTCCCTCGGACCTCCCGGACCCATCCCACGACCTTAAGGTATTAGACGGAGCTTAGCGGGAGACGCTTAACGACCCGGACGAAAAGGGACTGTCGTCGACTCTGCGTATTTTTGCAACCCAGGATTAGATGTATGTGTATGCTTTTCAAGGAAAAGTTGATTAGTTTTTACGACACTAGATACAAAATTTAAAATGTGTGCCCGGTGGAGAAAGATTCGTTCCTTAAAAAGTATTTATAAATATTTTATAAATGAATGTACACTCGTCATTTTTTTATACTTATCTCCTTAATATTACGAAATGCTCGCGTTTGTCTATAAGACTTAGATATTTCATTATTTAAAGGGTTGCTTTTTAATATATTTAACTCAGATTAAATTGATGCTTATCATATGTTATTGTATATCACAAAATCATATTAAATTATAAAGTAACACTTTTTAAATTAAATACTCACGTTAAAGCTATACATATTCCCTTGAAGAACAATATAATGATTATTTTAAAGATCATAAGTTATCAGTTGCTTACTTAATTTATTAATATAATAAAATCTTGGTCTAATAAATCATTATTAAAATAAAATAGATCTCGCCAATCTAACTCTTGTGCATACAGTGCTTAAAGCTACATAAGATACACAAATCTTGCTATATGTAGCTTTGAAGTTAAAATTATTTAATATCAAATAATATCTCAAACTTACAAATATCAATTAAATTTCATAACAATACTCTTTAGTTTACATATTTGCCTTAAACATAACTCATTCTGAAAATCTTAATGAACTAAATGTTATATCACTGACATCTATGTAACTTTTAAAGATAAAAAATTGCATACTCTCAAAATTCAATTTATACTTGGTTGTCAATATATTATTTATAAAAAATAATTATTTATCAAAAATTCTTATTTTCAATGTTAAAGATAGATATTATTATTCTATTGAAATGATTGTGAGTAGTATTAAATTACTCTAATAAACTTGTATTTATTATCTCTTTAGTGTATATAACAATTGTTATATAACAAATATAAATAGCCTAAACTCAAAAATTGGAAACTAAAATTTTAATTTTATTGTATTGTTCTGACTAAACCTTATCAAAGATTTAATATTAAATATTCTATATTTAAAAGTAATTTTGACAAATCTTATAGCAAAACTTATATTTTAAATCACATTAATTCACAACATATTATTTAATACTGTAAAATAAATAGCAAATCAATGATACATTATAACGTTTCATTATATACAATACATAGTTATACTTGTACACAATGCTCTAAATATTCATATTAAAAAATGAAATTTTATGCATAAATACATGAGGTTAGAAAAAAAGCATAACATTCATATGGCACATGGAATAAAATAGAAAATTATATAAAAGCATTGGAAAAACATTTTGTCATCCATACTTTATAAATATTAAGATCACTATTATAACGTGTAACAAATAATTATTTGTGACTAAGTAAAAGATTCTGTTTTAAAGGTCTTAAAGAATTCAAATAAATTAAAAAAATATACATATAACTATTAAATAAAATGATTAACATAAAAAAATATACCTTTCTTGGGTGATGGTTTTGTTGGAATGGAGGGTACCCATTTGTAATATTGTCATACATCATGAACATACTATGATTAAGTTGACTAAATTTTGCGTTGTACAACAAATTACTTTACTTTATAATCACAAATTAAGATACTGAAATGAAAAGAAAAGAAAAATATATAAAATACTATGCAAGGAACTATGCAATTATGTATAATACGATGCCTCGTTGCCATTGCTTATATTGGGAAAAATATGTGTCCATTTGATATATGTAATTGCAATAAGAGATTGAAAAGTTATAAAAAGAACATACAGCCATGTTCAATAATACAGAACTAATATTTACGATTGAATTTAAAAAGTTGAAGGCTATGGCAACACATGCTTAATGATATCTCGTACATATGCCCAAGCGAAGCTAACAAAAAAGTTGCAATGCTTGCAATTCAAAGCAGTAGCTAATAAGTTAAAATAAAAGTAACCGATTTTATTTGAGTACAGTTAATGATAATTTAAATATATATTTACCATTGATAATCAAAACTACTAAACATAATTAATTGGATATATCAACAGAAATTTCATTTGAAAATGCATGCTCAAGGACATTAAATTCTAAAATGCATATAACGTTTACGTCGAAAATGCGGTATATAATAAACAGCGATCCCAAATATGACTTAAAACCTGTGAAACGATAAAGCAAGCACGTCAAAATGTAGTTGTCAATCGACAGAAGCAGCGAATGGTAAAGCAACATATTAAAACGACAATAACGACAATAAGGATGACCAACCCTGGCTGGACGAACGACGGGGAGGTTCAAATTCGCGCGCCTCCCTCGTCGAGCGGTCAACGCGAGTCGAGGCTCTTGTGCGCATGCGCGGGCCAAGATGGCCGCTACCGCTCGGGCCACGAGGCACGACGCCGCGACTCAGCCGCCAAAGCCAGCGTTCACTAGCCGGTGGGCGAAAACGATACAAAATCCCGGCAACGAGGCTCACGCGCACTGAATTATCCTGATCCCTAATCACTTCCGACTCGACGCTCTCTCGTCTCGACGTAGCCGATAATGCCCGACAAGGTCTCCAGTCGTATTTTCGGTCGGCCGCTTTCTCGACCTTGGGCGCCGAAATTTCGTAAACGCTCAAGAACAGAAATCGAAGGTCAATTAGGAAGAGCAAACGCTGCGCGGCCTCCTTAAAATAAGTGAGGCTGATACAAGAATACGTGCATGAGTCGAGAGCGTGTCGAATCCAGTGCGAAATACATAACCTCAATGCAGCACATCAACACAACGTACCAATCGATAGATTCCTTATAAACGATAAACTACAACACTACGCGAGGACCGCACGTCTCTCTCCTGTCCAACAAAGAAGCGCGATCCACGCACAGATGCACACGCGCGCGCACGGGTACAATAAAGCAAGCAACTCGAGGCCGGAAAACTCACGAAGAGCGCTGCTCACGGTACAAAAACTGGCCGGGTGACGACGACCAAAAAACGATATCCCGTATATACGTATATTGTTTTAAAAAGACGCCGCGGCTGCGGAGAAGCCGAGGAAGAGTGAGAGGGAGGGAGTAGGCGAGATTGAAAGAGGCAGAACGTAGAAGAGAGTGAGAGAGCGAATGTTTTGTGTTCCAACGCGCGTACGTGTGTATGGTCGTGCGCGAATATGCTGCGTGTTGAGAGAGAGAGAAAGAGAGAGAGAGAGAGAGAGAGGTTGGCTGAGAGCGGTAGACCAAGAGAGAGGAGAGGGACTCCGCGCGTGCAGCACCAACGGCGAAACGAGTCGAACTGACGAACCCGCGCGTTTTTACAAGCCTCGTCGCAGGCGTGCAAGTGCGAGAGAGACGGGGATAAGGTAGGCCGAGGCTGCTTCAAGGAAGGGCAGTTGGTCGGATGTCGAGGCGTCTGGGGCTTGGGCTCTGCCCGCTCCCATTTACCTACCTACACGCGCGTTATTGGACGCGTCCGAAACGAACAAAAAAAAGTGTAAACACGAGGAACGAGCCGCGTCGCGCTCCTGCACAATTGAGCGCGACTATCGGGGCTCTTCCACCAATTTCAACCGCGAAGAATAAGATAAACAATGAAAACTCAGTCGATGCCAACGGTTTATCGGCTTCGTTTTTCTTTCTCGCTCTGAAACGAGTGGCGAGCGACGCGGCCGACGAGTGGAGAGAGTGAGAAGCGACGAGCGCCGATCCCGAGACTTGTTTGAGCGCACTCGTAACTTTCCTCGAAATGATTCGATCTTGCATTTGTGAGAGGTGGCACTTTGTTTGCTCTACCGTTATTAGCATTGCGATTGCCGATGATGCGCCGCTCGCTCGCATATTCCTTATCACATACGTATTTCCCACGTTTACGATTTTATTAACGCGAATGAGCTTGTGCCAACCCAATCGGTGCATGCTTCATCGGCAGGCTTAATTTCAAGTTTTCATCCGGCAAATTATATGTAAGACATTATGTTATAATACAAGTATTCGGCAATTTATTATCGATAAAAATAATCTCAACGTTAATAGGGACGCTTTATTTACATACTCGTTCGTACAGTTATTGTATGACCACAACAATCGTTTCGTAAAATATCTCGAATAATCAAAAAGATTATTAACATATCTTATCGGATCGGTTGTGCTAAATATTTTTACGACGCATAATAATTGATTTCTGGATAATTGAGCTCAGTTTAAGGAGTGTAAAAACAAAACAGTTACGACATATAGAACATTTTAATTCTTCAATGGCATTTTATAAATTCGTCTCGTATGAAATATATTATTATAAACCATTGATATTTTCCGCATGTTTATTTCATTATTTATTTTTTCAAATAAACACTAACTCAACGTCCTCTTAGGCTTAAAAATAAAATAATTTAAGAGACCCGTAGTTCATACCAAATTTAATAAAAATTTGTTATTTATATCATTATGTACGAAATCAAAACATTTGATAAGATTTAGAAACGATTTGTAAAATGAGATTGCGAATTGGCTTCTAATTTACTCTGCATGATAAAAATCATTTGTGATCGAACCTTGCACCAGTCCATGTTACGCGTTGAAGAAATTCAAGAGTTCCATGTGACTCATTATGACTTCAAGGCCCATCCATGAACATGATATTATAAATAAATTACATTACTAAATGACTGAAATCACTTACATTTCCTTTCGTCCGAAGAGCGGACAAATTCCGTGATTTAGATTATTTTAGCGAGAAGTTGATTATTTAATAGTAAATTACGTACATATATTTATATTTAAGGTAAATTGTAATTCTTGTCTTGTGTAGAAATATTAACTTCGGCTCATAATAACTCTTTAAAGAACAAAATCTATAAAAAGTTTTATTATAATTTCAATGTAATATTTAGTTTATGCAATTTATGATCAAATTAACACTTAAATGATAAAGTAAACCTTTCGCTATATGAATGATGTTTAAAAAATTTAAGCGTTTTTATATAAAAATATTTACGATTTAATTCATTTTAATAAATTATTGTTATATTCGCGTCCTTTACCTCAAAAACATTATTGAAACAAATTTATAAATTCAAAATTCATTTATGTCTGCCAAAACAAACATAAACTTTGCGTTTTTTGAAACAAGGCCTTTTTTTAATCTATTGATCGTATCACAAATTTTTAAATTTTAATTTTCACGAGCTAAAAATGATGCCATTTCATGTTTGGAAAAAATTTAAATTAAGAGTAAACAAAGTCAATTGAAACGTAGGCTTAAATTTCAACTTATAAAGGTTTTCAATTTCAATAACTATTCAAGTATTTAAAAATTTTCCAACGATATTAAACGAATAGTTCTTTTTAAAATTGAACTATATAACCATACTTTTTTACCAAGCATGTTTTACCGACATTGTTTTTTATCATCAGAGAACTCGATAATTAATGCAAAAAAATTTTCATACGTTTATTTTCACATGATTTTAAAAAAAATATCTGTAACATTATGTCTTTGAAAATAAAATATATTTAAAATATTTTAGAGAAATAAGGTTTACTTAATTGTTAACATATCCATAGGGTAGGAAAATAAATAATCTTTAAAACAAATTTGTTCTAAAAATTGTAAAAAAAACCATTTATCAATTAATTCTGAAAATACTAATTAAAATTTTTTTCTGTTATATATTTTGTCTAAACGAATTTTCGATTACTTTGAAATTCAATTGCAAAAATTACAATTGCATAAAATATCAAAATGATTAAATATAAAAAATTATAATAACAAAAAAAGCCAAAAATTTTTTCAATAAGTTTTATCAAAAACTTCCATATATATTTTTATAATAAAATTATATTTCCTGTTACTAGCATAAAAATATGTATATATAACCTTCAATATATAGGTAAATATTTTTAATACTGGTGATTATTATCTCAGTTTCTGGTACGATGGTTTTTTTCTTTATCTAAAAACAATTAAATGTTCGCGAATATTCGTTAATAAACAGAATAATAATACGAATAATAGATAAAGAAGCATATAAGGTAAGAAATAAAGAAAAAGAGAATGAAAATGATGCTCAAAAGTAACAAGAAACGCATATTAAAGAATCGTAAGAATACGTTCTTGGCAAAAATGTGCTTATGCTAAAACAAAGCACATACAATAACACAGTGAAATACGTAATAAATCAGTCTTAATTCCTAAATAAGCATAGGAAGAGTATGCATGTAACGCTATCGAATAATATGAAGAATGAAAAAATAAAAAATCAAATGCATTATAGATTGCTGAAAATTTCTAAAATATATAAGTTAAGATCTATTTTTTATATAAATGTAATGCAATATTCTGTATTTATTATTTTTTATTCCTCAGTAGTTTAATGGATATGCATTTGAAGGTCGTCAGGCCAAACAAATTTATTTAAAGCTACGATTTTTGAGAGTAGTACTTAACGAAAATTATTAATTATAAATTAATAATTAAATATTATTATTTTTAGGAGTATTATCATAAATGACAAAAACAATTATTAACATCGTTTGTACAAGAGACTTATTGCTTATAAAACTAGTTATATTTTTATGTTCAGAATTTTTTTATTTTGCAAAATAATTCTATAAAAAACACGTGTTTAATGAAAATTTAATGTTTATTAAATAAATATTTCATGCATTTGTATCACAAAAATATACATAAAGTCTTACATAAGTATGTTGAGTTCATTAAAATTTGTCTCAATTTTTGTTTACTACATCAATTAAAATAACATCTGATGTTTTATGAAATTTGAACGAAGATACGAAACCAATAGATTATTTAGATATATTGTCTTTTGAATCGAGTTATCTATAAGAATTGGTTGATAATTATAAGGTGAAATTCACAGAAATGTGTTCATTAAAGTACAACGGCGCTTGTTTAAAATTTTACTTGGAAAAAATAACAAAATATTACACCACCAATTTGTATTTCTCAAACATGAAATGCAATTTGTCTTTTTTCCTAGAAAACAATAATATAATGAGGCCTAATAAGTAAAATGTTAAATAGTATTAAACACGCTAAATAAATATTATCATATCTTTTCAAGAATTATACATTGAAATTATAATGTAAAGAATAAATAGTATATTAATGTATTATTCGATTGAAAATATTTGATTAATAAAAATCAAAAATCAAACTTACTAATATATAATAATAGCAAGATTGCAAGCAATTTTTAATAAAGTTTTATATTTAAATGTCCATCAATTAAAATCAATACGAAAGCATAAAATACAACGAAAATAAAAATTTTAAAGATAAAATTTTAATATATTATTTTGTGATAATCACAATAAAATGTTATAAAATTTATTATAATAAATAAATCATTATTATAAATAGATATAAATTATGGATAAATTCAAAAATTGTACATTGCGGAATGTTACTAATAGTTCTTTTTAATATAACAGTTTAACATAAAATTTTCTAATATATCTAGGATTTAAAACATGTCTCAGCTTGACTAATGAATTATATTCCCAAGACTTATAAAGATTTTTAAAATTTAAAATTCATCAATTTTAATAAAAAAAAGTGTATAAAAATAAATATTCATAAAGCATTAAACTACAAAAGCATATTTATATTTATTCGGAGAAAATTCTAGCGTAATGACTTAAGTAATATTAAAAAAAAATAATAATAAATGATAATGATGAAAAACGTCTTCGAGATCACATGACTCCATCAGTGTAATATCATACCAAACTATTCATTTTATTAACAAATGAAAAAATCGTGATTTCTTGATTTTCATAATAACTTATATCCTCTGATCAGTTATTAAATAACAAAAAAAATATTACATGAATATTTTTCCAAACGATAAATTTGATTTTGAACCTATCTAAATAATATTTTAATGCAATGCAAAATCATAACATTAATTAAATATCCCCCTGTACTATGTACTATTTTACATAGCATGCTTAATTCATATAATTAATGTAAGTGCTTCAATTAAATATTAATATATAAAAATATTTTGAATCTATTGACGTATTGATATAAAAAGTTAAAATCGAATGATGATACAAGTTTTAAAATTAAGACAAGTAAGACAATTAATTAAATTTAAAACTTCAGTAGATAAATTGACATTTTAATGTATGAGTTAGTGCTTGCTTTACTGAGACATGGGCAGTGATATATAATATAAAAACGCTACTTAAATAAAATTTTCTCATATCTATATATATTTAAAATTAACGTTCAATTTTGTGTAATCAAAGTAATACTTTAATTTAAAAACGTTGTTTTATTAAATTGCAAATATGTGAATAAAATTTTTAATAAAAATCATATTTTTTATGATACAATATATTTTGTATAAAGTATAAGATCAAAATTTATGTTAATTTGATTTAATGAAATTACTTATTAGTTAAAGTGAATTCATAAGAAGATATTAATTATAAAAATAATTTGATATTTATTTTTATAAAAATCTTAAAAATATATATTAAATCATCTAAAGATTCATCTTAGAACATATATAATAAAGGCATAAAGATTTTCCGGTTAAATAAAAATATAAAGAAAAAGAAAGTTTTTTTACGGATTAATAATTATTTATGTGACGCTTCAGCCAATTTAATAAAGTTCTCCATGGCTATCCGATAGTTTTACTTTAAAATCACTATAGCAATTTAAGATAGGACAATAAGTCAATTACCTTTAACTGTTTATATTTACCAATTTTAAATCAATTGGAAAATTGAAATTTAAGAAAAAAAATTTTAAATCTTGAGTTTTTTAAGTATTGAATATCGATTAAAGCATAAATAATATATTACTTTAACTAAATAAATTACAGATTTTTAAATCAGTAGGTAAATATATAAAAATTCATTTTTTCAGAAAAATTAAATGTTACAATTCTTAATTTCTAGTTTTAGATTAAAAATTAATAATACATATTCGTGAATAATTTTTTACATCTATTTGGAGTGTAACTTATTATTTTCGAAATTAACCAGTAAATTTGGAAAAATATTAACAATTTGTCGGAATGTTAATATTAGAAATTATCTTTGTTCTTTGTAATTCCATAAACTACATCATTATACTTTTTAAAGCAATAGAGCACAGTGTACAGTGATATATATACATATATATATATATATTGTAATTATGCGTGTTAAATTGCATTTCTATCAATAATATAACAAGTAGTGATAAGTTTTACGGTTATTTTTATGCATTGGTTAAAGGATTTATTTCAAATGAATAGTACAAACATAATTATGACATTTATTTGTTGGCTTATTTACAGGACTTATACCAAATTGTAACATTAATTTATATAATTAAGTGTCTTAATGATAATAGTTTGACAATGGAAATTTAAAAAGATAATATAGATAATTAAAATGAGGTTCTCCAAGGATTAGTATTATTTACGAAATTAAATTAAAATTAAAAAACCTATATACATACGTTTAGACATGGGACTTATCCTACTACAATCTAGTTAATCAATGATATGCAATATAAATAGTATTCATTGAAAAACTTGTTAATAATGTATTCGTTATTTCAAAATAATGTAAGGTTTGTAAATATTTTTAAAATTGCCGAATTCAAAATAAATTTAAAGTGCATTAATATTTATATTTTGACTGTTAGCTAAATAAAATCTCACTCAATATTTTTATATGTATGTATGCATGCATGTATGTATAAATATATATATATATATATATATATATATATATCGAAGAAAATAGCACACTAATATTAAGTATATATATATCTAAGGTAACAAGAATTAAAAAGAGTAAGAGTGGGAAGGGCTTTATTCAAAATATAATGGAAGATGTGGGAAAATTCCGAATCCTCAAAAATATCAAATGTATACTTTTTCATTTCTGTTAAAAATTATTGTGAACGATCTTGAACATATGGCGAAGATGACAATGTCGACATGACCCATTATCAAGTTACATTTGCTCTTCCACCGTTCATCCTCTACAGAAAATTTCAATTTCCCATTCCAGTATATGCATATACTTTTCTTCTTTTATATCCTATACTACATCCTATTACTCTTCTAATATAGCAACATCCCGCATTTTTAATCGCCATTGCGTTACAAATTAGGACGCTTGCGATTTCCCCACTATATCATTTAATACTTTTTCTATATATACGCTTAAGTGATAAAAAAGAATAACGATGAAAGTACAGTACTTTTGTGTACGGCGGATTATACGAAATTTCTTTTCAGGACTAATGCCTGTAAAAAGTAACTTGATTGCAACCAAACATCTAGAATGGGAGGGAGCATGAAAGAAGGAATGTAGTGATATAAAACTTGCATGTGGTGTTGACATTTAACGAACTTTAAATTTTATATCGAGCCGTTTTCTTCCGATTGATTGTTAGAGTAGACTATATTACTTGTGTAGTTTCATTATTACTAAATTTTAATGGCCTGTTTTTTTTTTTTTTTTTTTTATAAAGTCTAAAAAGATTATTTTCAAACGAACAAAAAGTTAAATGAATCCTTTAACTAACAATGGATTTTTAGCTATTTTTTTAGTATTGTTATATATAAACTAATTTAAAGAAAAAATTACTTGGAATGCAATTGTTCTTTCTAGTATATGTCCTCATTACCTTTATTTTTAATACACTAAGTAATTATAATCGCTAATTGGGGCCTTTAAATATTTAAAATCTTTTTTCAATATTACCTATTAATACTGATTTTAGTTCATAATGATCGGACAATTTAATGTATCAATTATATTTAATAAAGATTTTATTTTATACAAATCAAACGAGCAAGTAAATTATCATTTATTTAATCGGCGATTCTATACTAAATTTCATTTTCGGATCATTCTTAGAATATTCATCAATTTAAACGTATTTTATCGTTTCTAAAGCTATTTCATCAGAAAATAATCGTCTTTAACATAATGCTGCTTTCTTGTGATTTAGAGTATCGAGCATAAATTAATTAATATCCTTCAGACCATTGCGTGTCCTTTCGTTGTTTATTATAAAGGTCGATATCTTTTGAATTTTACTGCCTTTACTCAACAAATAGTAGTTACTCTCTTTTAAAAATATCGTTGACCGATTGGACAATGCGTCAAATAACATCTTTGTCCTAATCATCTATAGAACAAATGTCTTCTATCCATAATTCTCCCCTTCTATTATACAATGGCTATTACTAAGCCTGCTCAGTATAACTGCACCGAATTGCATGGATTCCTCACTAATGCGCCTCAAATTTTCGATAGTGATTTCGTTGAACTGTTACATGTAATAGTCATACGTGTACTAAATAGTCAAACGCAAATACAAAGTTATTCGAATGTATAGAGTCAATTATAAATGTCATTTTGACTGTTGTTATATGGCAGCTATATTCAACTTAAATTGTAAATAATGAATTGTATTTATTGTTGTAAAATGCCTGTTGCTTTTATTTTGAGAAAATATTTTTCTTGAGTGATAAAAAATGCTGACCAAACTTCTAATTTCATAGTTTGTAAATTAGAAATTTAAATTTAATATTAACTAGTAAAATACTTATATGAATATGTATAGGAATGCAAAAAAAATTTTGAATAATAATTTAAAATATATATATATATATATATACAAAGTTCGTAAACTAAAATTATTAGAAAAAATTGACTGTCAATATCTTAATGTTGGACACATTGAATATTCTATTTAGTGCCCGTGTTTCTAATATAAACACATATTATGTATACTTAATAGTAATTTCGAGACTTAAAAATATTTCTCTTATAATATACTTTTATTTTGAGTGTCAAGAGTCATCTTCGAAAGCAGGTATAAAACAGGTCAGTAAAATCCAACCCTTTTGATCGCCACTAGGATTAGGAGTCATAAAATTCTCTTTTTAATTACATATACTGTATCTAGTTCTCTTTAACTCTTTATGGAGAATTCTTCATAATTTGGAAACGTTCTTGTAATGATTTCCAAGTCAAGTAATCAAAAATATCCTGAAGTAATCAAGTCAGGTATACAAAACTTTCATTTCTTGGATTCATTAGGAAGGACAATCACGCTTATCGAGCTTAATTTCAGTGTTTTCCCAAGACTTGAAGTTTCAATCAATTATCAGAAAAACTAATATATAAATTTTGTAGAAGTTCAAACTTTTTCAAAAGAAATCTTGTACATTTCATAAATCTTAATCTTAAAAATAGTGTATATGCACTCTTAAAAAATGCGAGTTTATTAATTAAATTAATAAGATGGTTACGAAATATTTTTTCTGAATATTATGTATATTTATTACGGTTTATATATACATATATAATTATTTTTAATTCAATATATCAAACAACTTTATCGATTTAAAAATATTTAACTTAAATAATCCAAGAAAATTGTTTGAATTATTTGAACAATTTGCCTAAGAAAATTTTGAATTAACAACAAGCTATTTAACGTCGTTATTATTCATCATCGTGGAGTCAATGAATTATTATTTTTTTCCTTATTATAATTACAAGAAAAGTAATTTTATTGCTAAAACTTTTATCAATAACAACACATAAAAAATTCTTTAAACATTGTGTTTTTATAGGATATTTGAAAACTCAAAAATATATCATGTAAAATTAAAATGGTTTTGTAAATTTGTGCCAGTAGTGCGATGCAACATAGCGGTTGTATTATGTTTCTAATGAGGTCGTCGTCATTGAGGACAATGCAAAAATGGAATGCAATGCCTTACGAGCTTTGACGAAATAAGGTGAGGACTGAAGCTCAAGAAATAAGAACAGAAGTTACTGATGTTGATTCATCAAGGAGAAAAATTTGCTAGTATTCATAAAGAAAATCGAACTCTAAATAGTAACGACTCTGTCGGACAGATTTGATAAAGCTACAAATTTAAATACAAAAGTGTAATCTGGCATTCTAAATAAAAATTTTGAACATGCAACATTTAATATAGAGAAACAATATCTCTTATTTCCTTAAAAATCTTGTATAAAGACCTACATAAAAAAATAGCTAAAAGAATTGTGGTGGTTTTAAGTTTTTATTATGTATTGTCAAGCCTCTTTAAGAAGAATTGAAGAGAAATTTATTTGAATTTTAGAATAATAATAAAAACTATTGTATAAAAATACCAAAATTTAAACATTTAAATCATGGTTATAACATTAAAAAAATAGAATTCACATTATTTTACCACTATTCATTAAAACAAATTGACATGAATATAAACCTTGATAACAAAGAAGATGTAACTTAAATAAACAAAATAATAATATAGTTGATTATAGAAAATGTATTTTATGGTAATAAAGTGGATGTCAGCTGTATTATGACAATATTACTGTACAAGTATGTACTATTAAAAATTTAGAAATAAACTCCTCAATACTATACTTCTTGAGATTATTGATTTAGCGTTAGCTTTGTTGTTTTATCAAAATTATTTCAAATTCATAATAAATATTAATATTATTTCAGTGAAACAAGTAATTTTTTATTGATTAATATAGTCTTTCTTGAAAAATTTTGTGAATATCTTGCATTATAACTAAACGAAAAAAAGTATTTTTATTAATAAATTAAACTTAGACCGATGCAACTTCCTTTAATTAATTATTGCTGCTTTTTTATTTTAAAAAACATGTATAATCCTTACAAAATCATCGAGTTAACAAATGGTATTTCGTACTTTAATTGGATAATTAAATGAACATTAATATAATTGAATGTGAATATAATTAATATCTGTAATAACGTTAAGGAAATTATTCGATATAACTGCATACTTTATTTTCTTAATATGAATATTGATTCACTATAAAATACCCATTAGTATCTGATCATGAATCTTTCTTAATTGAATATAATTTCAATCAGTATTGTTTATAGCAATGACTTTAAATATTATAACATATGCAATATATTAATAAGTAATTAGATTTTTTTATAAATAAGCGTATTCTGGTTTAATTTTTAAAAATATAAATGCAAACCTCGGTATTCTCTTATGCTGTATAACAAACGCGAGGAATTGCAGCATATAAAGAGCTGACTGAAAATTTCAATACCAAAATAAAACTAAATGCTATTCTACGTAATGTGGCATCAAGTATGCCCACCCACAGTTCACAATGTTCGGAGAGTAAACAAGTCGTTCGTTCATCCTAGCAAAATTTTCCGATCTCGTCAGCAAGGGATTCATTTTTCCGTATTCTTTTTCCATCTCATATCGTCGATGCTTGAAATACTCCATTTTGTGCAATACACGAGCTAATAATAGGCGGATCGTGAAATATTCATTAATAAAAATGATGAATGGAAAAAGATCGGGCTCCATTAAAAAGTCGCCTTTGATCCAGTACGCAAACTCCACGGTATCCAATTCTGCCAGAAAACAATGGTAGTAGAGGCTCTGAGAAGTCGCGTATGCGTTACCCCCTCCCCTCATCTCGCCCGAGTTTAATTAAAACATTGCGCAAAATTCGGGCCATCTATCCTGCTATTCGAAAGTGGTGTGTTCGACAAATTTTCGCGTGGAAAGTTTTATTATTTGCGAAGTGATGAACCGATGAAAATCAATCCGAATTACGAATTAATCCTCCCGCGCAACCTCAGTATTTATTGGCAGTGCGATTTAATACATAGCGAACCAAATTATTAATCCATGGATAAGGTTCATGTTTACGTGTTTTATTACAGAGTTGATTATTGTATGCAATGAGCGCGGGAGAATCTATCAGTGCGTCGTTTTTCTCTCTTTAGCTCGCGTTCTCACCGCATTTCGAAATTTTATTAATAAATGCATTGGGCCGTGCCCTAGCTTGTTCAAATACTTTTATTTTTCACAAATTCATACCAGCTACTAAGCATGAAATATTATGTCAAATACCATAAAATTTCATTTAATTAATTGCGTAATTTTCATATGGATTATGCTGAATTTAATCATATGCCGCATTTGTTAGTACTATTATTGTGTTACACACGCACATATATATACATATATACTGCAATGTGTTGTTAATTGCAATTAAGATTAATTAATAATCAATTGATATTAATTAGAATAAGTATTAATAATTTATTTTATACTGCAAGTATTATAGATTTTATTACAAAAATGGTGATAGGTATCAACTAGTTTACGTTTTCTACATAATATACCATTTAACTTTATATACAAATCCATAATTAAATTTAAATAGAAATAAAAACTGATAACACATATTCTTATTGATATATAGTTATTATGAATAAGTAATAATGATTCTGTTGAGGTACGGTCTATCCAGCTCTCTCGTGGGCTCAACTTTACCTGTTCCGACCTGGCCGATTGATTGAGGTTTTACCTTGTGTGACTGTATGCACTCCCTGATGTGTTAAGGAGTGGGGATATAATAGGACTGATGTTGGCGATAGGATTAATTGACTTTAAACACGTGTGTGTGCTTTTTCTATTTATTTATTTATAATTACTCTCTCGTCTGGCAATGTGTCGGAGGATGCTTGGGTGTGTGTGTGTGTGTTAATGATAAATGGCTGTGATGCTTAAACGGAGATTCAATTGCATTCGAAAATCCGCCGCGCCTCCTAGCCCCGTTTACACTGAGTTGGATGTGACAAACCTCTTTGCGGTGCAAGGTTC
>JAPYYT010002977.1:0-15049 GCA_030522565.1 Ceratosolen corneri | reverse complement strand
GTGATATAATTATTGTGTCTTATAAAATTCTAGCAATGAGAAATTTATGTAATGTTTCAAGTGCAAAAATTAATTGATGTGTAAAATATAAAAAAATAATGTTAAATTTACTATGCTTAAATATTGTTTAACTGATATTCAAATTATTTACCTATTAAAATAGTTACAAATGTCATATTCTATTTTTTTCTTTTTTTTTCTCTTTAATTTAACCTTGACAACCAAATCAACTTGACCTCAAATGTTTTTATTGATATTACTAAATACAAGAAAGCATCAGAAATTTTAAATTAGAAGTTAATTATATCAACTCAATATTATTTTAATAGTACAGGTTTATTTTAGAAAGTTTATTAATTTTATTTTATATGTATGTTGGTTTATTAAATTATATATTATATGCATGCTTTTGTGTGTGTGTGTGTGTGCGCGCATGTTTATGTATATATATATATATATATATATATATATATATATATATTCATATATGCACACATGTGTATACACATACAACTAATATATAAATACATAAATAATTAGTTTTTTATTTTTTTTAGGAATACAGAACGTAGATGGGTTTGAGCTCTTAAATTAGAAAAAATGTCAAGAAAGAGAATTAGACCGGTTGAAGAAACAAACATGGAAAATCATAAAAATGGAGATACTGCCTCTTGTTCAAGAGAAGATTCTCCAGTATTTGCTGTAAGTACTGTGTATAAACCAGTATTGCCAAGAAAATTTCTTAATTTGAAACAAAATACATGCTGATAGATATGAATTGCTTGAAATAATAATACAAAACAACGATAGTGGAATTATTATTTTAATTTAAAATATTATTTTTGAAAATGGATTTGATGTTTGTTTATAAATTAGTTTCAGTAACTAAAAATATATATTAAGTTTTGAAATGACAGTAAGATATTTGCAACCATTGCACAAATAGTCTATTGTCTATTTTCTTAAGAATTTACATATTACGTTATGCTTAAATCAATTTTAATTTTTAAATTAAATCAGTCAATGCCTAAAGATCATAATTAATAAATACTTTATAAAGATTTATTAAACTTAATACAATTTTTATTCAAGTTTAGTGTTTAAACTACTAAGATTAAATATCAATTCTTTTAATATTCCAACTTTTAAATGCCATGAAATTGTGTATTGTTTTGTTTTAAAAAACATTACTACTAATTTCTTTTGTTAAAAAAATTTAAATATATGCATATGAAATGTTCCAAAATCCTAGTCTATAATAATATAAAGATTTATTCAGAAATTAACTTCTTTTTATTTTGATATATATACAAATATCAGATAAAGGAACTTAGTCATTTAGTATATTACTATGATAAAAAAAATTATAAAACTAATTAAGTAGTTTTTACTCTCTTTGATGAAATATAAACATGAAATATAAATCATTTGTTTGTACAGTTAAATTTTTCATCAATTTTCAGTAGTTAATAATGGATTACAACATTTAGAATTTTTGTTTATACAGTCGTGTATTGAAAAAATTTACTTAATTTTATTTATATTGAATATATTTCAAAAATCCCTGCGCAATCTCTTTACACTGCTTTAGTAAACATTTTAAATAACAGCTGAAATATGAAATATAATTTTAAATATAATTTTTTATTTTTTATAACAGATTGACTTGATTATAGTAGAAAATTTGAGATATAGCATGTTATTATGCATGTGCCTTTAGTTGAATTTAAGAATAATAAAAATATAAACATTTAATATTGTTAAATCATTTTAGCGGTATATAATAAAATTAACTTTTCGTGGTCTATACTTAAACAATTGCACAACTTAAACAATTAGACAACTGGAATTGAATGAAGAATGTTAGAAAATTTATTATTCAAAGACAAGGAGCAATACAAAATACTAAAATTATATTTGAATATAATATTACTTTTTCATTATATATATATATCATTGTCAATAATTATTTTTAAATAAGTGCTGTAACAATTGAAACACAATTACAGTATACATTAAATATAAAGTTAAATCATTACTTAAATTAAACTTAGTTATATTTAAATATTTCTACCATCCATTTTTTTGCTTACTTTTGTTGTTTACTTATCAAGTTATGTAGATTGAATAACATGATTGAATTATTTATTAAAATTTTAAAAATCCCAAAACAAAAATCTCCTATAAAAGTGCTTTTATGTAATTACCAAGTCTTAATTTTAATGAACTATTTAAAATATTATTTTAATACATATATATAAATTTAATAAATCATCTTAAATTATTGACAGCATTGGCCTTGAAGAAATAAATTTTCTTGGCGTCTATACAATAGTACCGACTTTTCCTTATTTTTTATGACTTGTGGCTCTATTCCATAAAGCATAAATATACCGAACGTTAAAAGAAATATTAAGAAGTATTTAACCAAGAATTTAACGTCAAAAGCTATTATTGATAAAAAAAAATTAACTATAGTTGATATTCATTTATAGCGGTAAATTGAATTTCGCGGTTCACGTGGGCATAGACATATTAATAATGTGATAAGACTATATATGGATATATACAGTCCGTAGTGCATAAAAACGGATATTGATAAAGTAATAAAATTCATTGATTAGGAAATTATTCTGCACAAAAACAGCAAGCATAAATTAATTGCTCAAATTTGTGCACGACTACTAAACTAAAAAAATTAAACCAGTAGTTATATACTTTGAAAATCTATTTAATCTTGCCATGTCAATTCTTATACTTTCTTCCGTTCCAACAATACTTTCCGTTTCTTATTCTAACAGAATTTAACTATTTTTTCACATTAAAATTCATTCCATTTCAAAATCATTTAATAGCTCTGCATGAAATAAATTATAATCCTTTTAATAAAGATTTATTAAAATTATACTGTACCCGACTGTACCATTGAAAATGGGTATTCATATTTACAAATAGACCATTGATCATTGAACAATTGCTCTTCTCTAATTATACTTATTTTAATAAATGTTTCTTCGCAAAAAATCTGTAGACGTTGAGTGTACCTTTTATATAAATTTATCTCAACATTATGCTAAAAGTTTTTAAAAAATTAGCTAAAAGTTCGTTTTGTTTTCAAGTTCAATTGTCAAATGAATCGAGAGGATTATAATTTATTGATATTATTCAATTTCATGATAAGTTCAAAAAGTTTGACGTCGTATTACCATCATTATTGCCTATTTAATTAATTAACATAACCTAGATTAAGCCACGTGTTTGCTCGACGTTTATTTCGCGCCGTTTTTGAACTGTATTAATTATGCTATTGAATACGATAGCAACAGTGGCCATATAATTAAAGTATATCATTGCCCCTACACGCCTAAAGGCTTGCATGCATGTTTTTGTGTGTGCATGCAAAAAGGCAATATTTGATAGATTTAAAATTTTAAATTTCTTTTACATAAAACGTCTACTAGTTCTAGCTTAGCTCAACGTGATTTCGTGTGATAAGCGTTTGTACTGCCTGTCTCCAAAATTCTAAATCAAAATATTTACCTATACAAAAGTATACGTCGCGTAAAATTTTATGTATAAACATAAGCGGAATTAAGTTCTATCAATGTCCTATATATTATTATTTATTTATTTACGAATTGAATAAAATATATACCGATGAACAGTAGCACTAAATTACACTAAATTAAATTGAAGTATACAAAAATAATTATATATATATATATATTTTTGTATTTTTTAGCGTATAAAAAACATGAAAATTAAACAACAACAATTACATTATTTCTTATTAGAGCTACAAATACAAATAAGTTTCTTATCATTGGGAATATGATAATTTTTTATTTCTGAAAATTATTTGTATAACTTAAATTCAGTAAAACATTCCGTAAATCATATATTTCTGGAAACCTTAAATACTTTATTAGCAATAATTAGTAAGTCGATATATTTTTATAGCGTTCCAAGTATAATATTAGGTTATCAACAACATTCTGATAATAAATTATTTTTTCAATACTCTGTTTCCCACCCTAATTCACATTCTCCTGCATCAATGTCTTATCTTTCACTTTTATTTTTACAGCATGATACGCAAATTTTGTCTATCTTGCTGCCTTTTTATCTTTTTTTATTTTTATCAATGAAGCTAAAATGTCAAATTTAAATTTAAAACTGAAACAAAATTAATTGAAATTAAAAGCACAAAATTTTCATTATTAATTTTTTTTTATCATCGATTTTGATGAAAATAGAAATGGTTATATAAAAAAGTACTTTTCCTCCTTTCAAAAATTATTTATTAAATACATACAATTTGAACTTATTGGATTGGAATAATCATTTGGAATGCTACGTATTGTAAACTGTTAAAATATAAAATATTTATTATAAATTAATTTATTATAAAATTGATGTATAGTACATATTTTAGCAGATGATTTTAAATAATTACATTTAATAACTGTTCAAGGCTAAAAATTTCTGTACAATATTTATTACATGTAATAAACTTTAAAAAAATTGAGTAAAGAATTTGTTATATAATATCTGAAAGATTGCAAAATTTATAATTTTGAGACCTATTTATTCAAAGGTTTTAAAATTAAAAAAATCAATTTTTAGCAAAGCAAAAAAGTTCTAATAATTTAATGCAATTTTTAAATTATCTTTATTTATTAAAATCATGCTAGTAATTTTTATATTCCAAAAATAAGCATTAATAGTTTTTAAATCTGTTAAAATCATGTCGTTTTAGTAGATTAGAAAATACTTCTTCGCTATTTCAGTTTTCACTAATTGCGATTATTCTATTCCAATATTCCATTAAAATGAATACTATTTTTATAAACCATGTTAAACTCTAGCTTCTTAAACGATAACATTGCTATAAAATAAAAAGTTTTCCTCAATGATGACCTTTAAAAGTGAATAAATTAAAATTAATTTAAGAAAATTATCAATTGATTTGAGTGGCTATAAAAACTTAGTGAAATCTATCGACTTTAAATAAATAGATAATTTAGTAAATGTTTTCTTCTTTTTTTTTTATTAAAATTACTGATAAATACATGTTAATGTTTTTTCAATAATAATAATAAGAATTTATTCGATGAAACGAACAAAATCTATTTGTGTTAAATAATTTTATTTTA
This sequence comes from Ceratosolen corneri, assembly GCA_030522565.1. NCBI lineage: Eukaryota > Metazoa > Arthropoda > Insecta > Hymenoptera > Agaonidae > Ceratosolen > Ceratosolen corneri. The sequence continues at coordinate 9,893 of JAPYYT010002977.1, read as the reverse complement.
ATATTTTTTGTAAATCATATAAAAAACAGTTTGATTGTAAATATGTATGTGCAATTTAAAATTTAAACTAAATATACTTCGTGGAAATAATTTATACTTTTAATTATATCTAAGTATAAAAATAATTGCAATAATTAAGGCATATTGCGATATTTAAATCATAACAATAGAAAATATTTAATTAATATTCATTAATATTAATATTTATATATGTACACATAAAATTTTACAGGTAAAATTATATATAAATTTTTTTAATAGTATTAGAAAATTACGTATTAAAAAATCAATTTCAACTAATAATTGAGCTTGTAATCTATATGAACCAACAAAGTTATACCAATGAATATTAAAATGAATAGAAAATAAGTTCAATGAAAAAAATATGTTAAGCTAATCTGTAAAAACCACTATTTTATTTAAATTACCGTTTGTTGCTAATATTAGTAAAGCAACGAGTTTGTTTTTGTATTATATAAAAAAACATTACGATAAAATAAATTCTAAATATTACAATTCTACAATATGCATAAAATTAAATAGCTTATAGTATAATAGTTATCTTTCCCAATTTAATTATAAATTTGCTTATATAATTTATTTATTTATATATAATATACTATATCATTTAATATACTTTGTTCATAAATGCAATTTGAATTTTCTATAATTATTAACAAAATGATTAAAAAAACAAATTTTATTAAAAATAAATATATATTGAAACTATATGGTTTTCAAACTCATTTTTTTCTGAATTCAAAGTAAATATGAATTATAATACTGACGTACCGTTATAAGCGAATCATAATGTACAGTCTATACAAATATTGAATTGTTCTATGCAAATACAAATGATATGTTCATGTTTTATCTACTGTGGAAAGTGATATAAAAATGCCTATAATCGCAGTACGTTTAATTTAAATATATAATGTATCAAAGAACTAATTACATACATTGGTCTTATCAATAAAAAATAAAATTAATAATTTGCTTACAAAAACATTATGTATATCGTAGTTACTAGAAAATCATGTATTATTTCTAATACTGATTTTACAATCTATACTGTATGAGAGTTTATTAGTGAAAAATGAGCAGCAGGAAGTAAAAGCAGAGAGAGAGAGAGATAGAATGCTTATGAACATTATATAGCCACTGTAGATATATTTCCACTTAAAAAACCGTCCATATACTTTCTTCATATAGTTACATCTTTTACCTTATCATACAACAATTAGTTACAACTTATATATTATTTTTTAATTCTTATTTTGAAATTGTAGATCATACGAGTTATTCGGAATATCGCTCTGATCAAAATCTCGGCAATTACAGAGCTTATGACGAAAAAGCTTACCATCATACTATACCCGTAATATGACAAAACAGAATCATTTTTCCAGATTAATTATATCTTTTCAATATAATATTGAAACCTATTTCAACTAATTGATTTCAATGTCATTCTTTCAAAATTATTAAATCATTTTAAAAAGTTTCGATACAAAATATAAAGAGTAAGCGAAACTACAGAGAATAAGTAGTTTAGAAATTTGGTTGAGAATAAAACTGTATTATTTTTGAAATAAATATTGCTTACAGAAACATATTAACTCAATGATTTATGAAGATGTAAGAAATTTAGATAGTTGGATAGATATGTACATAAAACTGACAATCAAAAATATATTTGCCGATTTCTAGATTAATATTTCTAAACATCTAATCATAATAGAAATTAATTAATTAATTAATTAAGTTAATCATAGTATAAATGTTATAATATCACTAGATATAATCAGTAAATCTAAACCGCATGTATTATATATATATGATTGATTTGATAAAATACCTTGAATAATTATGAGTGAAAAGCACCGACATTTATAAGGGCACTTTTCTGTTATATTTGAGCCATAGAACATCATTTTTGTCTAATTAAATAGTTGTATATTCTATAATTATTTTAGGTTTTCAATCTTTACTTATTTCAAATTAAAACATGAATTTTAACACCCTAAATAAATCTGTTGGCCGCCTTGAACTAAAAGTGTCCTTTACATTGAGTACATGTTATATTTTTAATATTGCATATTTATTAGTAATTATGCGTATTGAAGGAAGATTTAAAATTTTTTTTAATTTTCGAAACCCACACTGAGTTTAAACTAGTATGTTTAGTTCGTATTTAATTTAAATAGTACAGTATTTAAAAGCATAATTACGTATCAAATATATATCCCAGTATAATTATGTATCAAATATGTATAAATATATGTCCTTGATTATAATATTGGTATTGTATATAAGCTTATATAAGCTTTGCATAATTTCAGTCCATTTGTAAAGAAGCTCCATTCAGCGATGAACCTGAAGCACTTTTAGAAGCTCATAATTGCAATTACGACATTAAAATATCATTGAAAATGGCAGGAAGTGGAGATGGTATGTTAATTTCTATAAATTTATCGCTTTAACGAGTGCTCTAATTACTCTTTAATAAGTAGCTAAATAATCCATCGAAGTTATTTAGTAAATGTAGGAATATGTGTAGATTTCTGAATTATGAGGACAACAATAAGAATTGCTTAAGAATCAAGCGCTGGTTGATTTTATTTCTTTTTTTTATTTTTTTTGCTTTTGTTTACAATTTTTAGCTCCACGGAGAGTACGTGTTTATGCAGATGGGATATATGATCTCTTTCATCAAGGGCATGCTAAACAATTAATGCAAGCTAAAAATATTTTTCCTAACGTCTATCTCATAGTAGGAGGTAAATATATGTCGAAATATAAGAATTAACTTACATTAGGGCAACTACTAAAATAATGCAAATTATGAAATCTGATATTTTAGTGTGCAACGATGAACTAACTCACAGTAAGAAAGGACGTACAGTGATGACGGATTTGGAGCGATACGTTGCTGTGAGACATTGTCGATACGTCGACGAGGTCGTTCGAGATGCACCATGGGAATTGGATGACGAATTTATCGAAAAGCATAAAGTAATACGATATTTATTATAACATTCTACCCTGACCCGCAAGTGTTTATAAGAGTACTATTAATTATGCGAAATATAAATAGCCATTACCATGAATTGGGTTTTCTATAATCATTTTTCTATAATAATAATTTATAATTTTCTATAATTTATGAAAAACCTTATATATATATATATACATACATACAATATTTCGTTGAGCTGCCAATTTTGTATACAACGATCGAACGAAAATAATGCAATTTAAAATTTATATTGGCACTCTATACCATTTGAACGAAAATTTGCCAGTGTTTATGATTAGTTTATATAATACGAGTTCAAATTTGCAGATCGATTTCGTAGCTCATGATGATATACCGTACATGACCGACGAAGCGGATGATGTTTATGCTAAATTAAAGGCGAAAGGAATGTTCGTGGCGACGCAGCGAACGGAAGGAGTCTCAACCTCTGACATTGTAGCGAGAATTGTCAAAGATTATGACATTTATGTGAGGCGAAATCTTGCTCGAGGTTATAGCGCCAAAGAACTGAACGTATCGTTTCTGAATGTAAGTTACACATTTTGTATATAAGGCAATAGCTAATTGCCTTCTTATTTTTATTTGATGAAAACGGACTGGATAAGCAATGGAATTATACACTATTTTGTAATTTGAAAAGTTATGTGGGTGGCAAACATCATAGCCAATATTTTGAACACATGTTTTACGATATACTTTAGTAGAATGATGAGGGTGACTGAAAAATATAGAAACAAGCGCTTGTACTTTTAATTAAAGTACAAACAAGATTTAAATTAAAAGTGAAAAGGCAAATTTCCTATTTGCCTCTTTAAAATGAACGTACCATTAACATGTACATTATAAACAGCAATATAGGATTCAATTGTATAATAATATTGTAATTTCACAGGAGAAAAAGTTCCGATTGCAGAATAAGTTTGATGATTTAAAAGATAAAGGGAAGAGAGTCATCGAGAACTTTGGAGAAAAGCGAATTGACATGATAAGTAAGTGGGAAGAAAAGTCAAGGGACTTTATCGATGCATTTCTTCTCCTTTTCGGTCGAGATGGAAGACTGGTGCGTATGTACCATATATATCCAACATTCATAGCAATTATATTTTGCTTGTATCTTTGTATACACTATTTATGGTTTTAACAACACATCTTTATAACTGATTTAATATATTATTTAATTTATATTAACTATTATGCTCACATTTGTGTCATTTTCTAATGCATGTACAAAGCTTATTCATATCTGTTATAAAACGAGAAGAACACTTTTTTTATACATCGCCAAAGTACTATTTTTCTATTGCGTGCAGTTTTTTTTTAAACGAAGAAGGACAGATAATGGAAATAAATACATTTTAACACAATAATGCATGGCTTTTTTCTCTTTTTATACATTGTTTTCTTATTTGGCGACAATTGCTACCTACACTTATTTAGAAACTGATACTCGACAAGCCCGACAGCTAATTCATTATGGTGTTTTCTTTGTTTTTTATCGCGTTGTTACCACCTACAGTCGACGATATGGAACGAGGGCAAAGGGCGTTTGATGCAAGCTCTCTCACCCCCAGCCAGTCCGAAGCGAGACGGCAGTCCCAACAGCAGTAACAGCAGTAACAGCAGTAACAGCAGCAACAGCAGCAACAGCAGCGGCTGCGATAACGACGAAGACAGCACAAGGTACCTCACAGCATTCGACTCCGTAGATTAACTCATCGGATCGTCATTCTTCACATTCCTCCATAACTACTCCTGCTTGCTTTAACCAATGACTGCGTCTCGAATTAACCACGCGAGCTTTATAATAATAACCTATTATCATTGGGTTGGTAATCTTTATTTAATCATTAATGAAAGTAACATTTACTTTCATCCTTCTGCAAGTCAGTGCTCGGCATTGTTTAACAATTGTGACGAGGCTGCTTGCTGTGTATATTCTTAAGGTGAAAAGTGGTGCTGGCAGCTTGGGCTCTTTTCTATCGCACATTTTCACGTGGATGCAACATTCACTATTTTTATTTATTTATTTTGTGCCTTTATGTGCAATGTTAATTATATTAATAATCGGTGATTGCAATCCTCTGGCTATAATAAATTGACTCTCGGTATGCTACGCGACTCTTCTTATGAATAGTCTATACGCGCGTGTCTTTATGTATTGTAACGAGATATTCTAGGAGCCAATTAAGAAGACGTACGCTATACAATGATCAGCCAATACTGCCTTTAAATGCTGTTGGTGCATGCACATTGGTGAAATTTGCTTTTAATTTATGGATGAATTTGTGCGCTTACTCGCGTTCTCCGACCCGATGAGCGATGCCCGGAAACGAGGAGATCAAGCAACTGTAAACAGATTGTACGACGAAACTCGAGAGTACACTGGATATAGGATTTATAGCATTCGATGTTATTGACCCCGACGGAATGAATGCTGCAACTGAGTTGCAAAGAAACCTAATATATGCCATCGATTCCTCTACGTATATTGAGCCTACAGTCGAGAAAGAGCTACAAAAGAAGGCTGAAAACTCATTAAGATGCAGATGCGATTACTTACGCAATTTCTGCATTTAATTTTAATCCGTCCGCGGGATGCGTCTAGTATATGCAAAAGAGGCTAAATTAAAACAATGATAGGGATATTTTTTTCTCTTTTGTATTAAAATAATCTTAAGATGAAATGGTATATGGATCAGTTTTCAAAATTTTTAATTTATTAATATGAATTGCTTGGTTTAACTTATTTATTTATTCTTATGTAAATACAAAGTGTTCAGATATACTATGACTATACGCTTCAATAATTTATACAATATATTCGTTTCCAAATGTTTTCTAATTGAAAGTTTAAACTCGTATGCTTAAGATCATAATTTATTGCATTAGCATTAACCTTTTAGCATTCGTTAATTGTAATCGTGCACTTATTTAATACCTGTAACCCTTGTTTATTAAAATATGGGAAAAAATTCTGTTGCTTTTTATAATTATAATATATGACGATCAACTTTTTTGCCATTTTTCCTAGATTGCGGCCTAAAATAAATTATTATAAGCAGAATTTTTTTAATACACATGAATAATAACGGGTAATAAGCTCTTATTACTATTTATTATACATTTTTAACTAATACTGTCTATTACAGATGTTACGATTGAAAACTGGTTTTAATAAAAAATAAAATTAATTGTTAAAATAGATATTTTATTTAATAATCAATACGACATACCTTATAAAATTAAAGCATAAAAAAATTGAAAAAATTAATTTCGTACATCGCAATGCGTGCTATTATAACCTCTTTTGCCATTAATTTTTCGGTGAAATTCTTGGGTTCTTACTTACTTACTTGACTTTTAATGCCTTCGTTTAATGACTTAAATTATAATTTTCACGTATATACAAAATATAAGTAATGCTGGATTTCAATGTTAAAATTAATTTAAAATAAAATAATAAATACAAAAACAATAAATAACTGTTCTTTTCTTAGAATAACAGGGTACCAGAAAGAAAGTAAGTTCTACCCATAATGGTAGTGTTGGCCACTTTGGCTTTTATGAAGATTTTTGTACACATTCCACGCTCTTATAATTTAAGAGATGAATTGCCGATAAAGCAAACTACTTTCTTATTTCTATTTATATGAATTTATTTCACACGCTTTCTCCTACTCATTTATCACAAATCTACCTTTTAATTTTTGATCTCTTGCTTATTTATGAAATACATGCATGTTTATAAATATATACTGGATCATTTAATCACACTAGCTTTATGCATTGCAATATGTCTTTTTGACGTACTATTACAACGTAAATAACTTGAGTACCATGGGTATACGAGTTCTTATCTTCTATCTGATGTTTTTCATTTTTATTTTATTTTTTTTAATGTATTATGTTATTTAAAATAAATGTTAAAAAGTTTTAATTATACAATTTTCTCATATAATTTAACGAATTAAGGCTTCTTAATAATCAAAAAAAGTAATAGCTATACTCTCTTAAAATAAATAATATTTACACTTACATAAATCATTAATATTACTCTGATATTTTCTAATAATATTGTTAATAAACATAAACTGTCACGAATAAGTAATTTTGTGTAATATTTACAAGGTATTTATCAATTAGTTAAACAATTGATTAATAAATTATCAATTATTATATCACTATCTCTTTGATTATGTACTATTGTACTTATTTATAATGAGTTATATTTTTATTATATATATATATATATATTATATATTATTATATATCATATACATATATATATATACTTTGACTTTTTTTTTAATTTGAAAATTAAATATGGGATTTATTGAATAAAAATAAATTTCGTAATTATATAATAATAAACTATAATTTCGGTACTTTTTATGGTATTACTCAATTTATATTTTATTTACAATTTATTTAAACGTTTATGAATTAAAAGAAAATGATTTATTTATTTGCCTATATTTTACTAAAGAATAAGATACAGTATAAGCCTGTTACAATATTATTAATTTTTATTTTATATTATAATATAATATTATTAATTAAAATATTATTAATTTTCTTATTTTACCTACACTTGCCCGCAATAACAAGATATCTAATTAATTGTAATCTTTTTAACTCAAGCTTTAATAATAACGCTAATGCATATACGAGGAATAATTTATTCTGTAAATAACCAAATCATGTCATTAAAATAATTTATTATTTAATATTTTTAAAGTAAGGATTTGATTTTGAGATGATTTAAACTATCAACTCTGACAAAAACCAAACTGTTTAAAAGTTTAAATTATTTGTTAATATATAAAAAAATGGCCGAATGCAAGAATGCAATTATATAAAAACATTATTAATAATGACTGTTTAAAAACTAATCACAAATCGAAGGAAAAATGGACCTAAATTAGTGAGTATGCAATCGATTACTGTCCTTATAAAAACTCCTTTATATACATTTAGAAAACTTCTTGTGTATGTAGAAATCGTGATTTGACAAAAATTTTGTACCTTTGTAAATTTTCTTATAATTAAAAGTTTATACGTATATAAATGTAGGAGATACATACTATACGTTGGCATATGCATGCATGTACATTTGCATATTAGCAATTACATTAATGTATGTACTATTTATAATTAAGTGACAATTAATTAATTTTTTTTTTAATTATTAATTATATATAAAATTATAGTTAAAAATTTTTCATTAAATTGATTATTAAGAAAAATTATTTATATAATATGAGGGTAATTTAATTATACATAAAAATACGTATCTGTGTAAAAATAAAATTAATACGTATTTTAAATAAATAATTTTATAAAATGTATTTATAAATGTATAATATAAAATAATTTTTTTAAACCAAGATTTTCCTTTTGTTTAATATTCTATTGCTTCTACATGTACAAACATGCATGCTAACATGTATGCTAAACTTCTTTTTTTTTATTAAAATAAAATATCTATTTTTACACGTATGTGCACGCGCGCGTGTGTGTATTTACGTATGTATACTGAATGTATCCATGCTTTGTATATATAGAGATTATTAATATATTTTATAATAAATGTATTGAAGTGCAATTATTTGAAATTAGTTTCAAATAATAAACGTTGTACATATAAAAGAAATTATTTGAATCATTATAAATGGAGTGTAATTTTTAAGTAACCTATGACTATTTTTAATTAGAGGCCAAAAAATCCGTATTTATATAAATATACTGTGCAAAAATTGAGGACAAACGCTCTTTCATATTTTCAAATGTATGCCCAGTGAAACAATTATAAAAAGTATTTAGCTTTTTAACGAAATTAATCAATTTTAATGGAATTAACAATAAATACTAGTATATACTAGTATAATACGACTCTAGTTTCTGCATCTGTTACGTTAAATTTTATTTAATATTAAAATAATGCCCTGCTAATGCTTAATGAATTTCATATTTGAGTTATGAGTTTAAAAGTATTATCAATTCCATTAATTCGCATATTATTTGAATTGTTGCGAGATATTTTTATACATTAAATACGTTTGAAATTTAACATTTGACCTGTAATTGTAATTTTTTATAATTTGCAATGCATGAAATTACGAAAGTATGGTGTCTTTGTCTCTTAAATAGTTATAATTTGAATAATATTATTTACTATAATTTATTTTCATTATTACAATACATTATTACATAACCTTTGATACCTCAAGTTCCATTTTGCTCATAAATTTTATGTTGATAAACTAAATTATTAATTGATTATTTCTGTTCAAAATAAAAAGGTCGTGATCCCAAATTTTATTGTTTTTCTGTGTTTAAATTTTCTCAGTCTTTACTGAGAGCCATTAAAGTAAAAGAAACTGAAGCGATTCTTTTCTACATCCTTTCACTCGTACTCCCCTTTTGTCGTCACCAAATCATAAAAAATAATGCTGAATACCAAGTATGTTTTTTGCATTATACGTATTTAATTATATGATAAAATTAAAACTGTAATATGTGAAATGACGATTAAATCAGATTTTATAAGATAAATAACTCCACATAAGCTACTAAATCTTTACATATACTAAATTTATTTTAAAAAGTTAACTTAAATGAATTTAGATTGTACATATTAAAATTTAATTGAAATACAAATATATTTTTATATAAAGATAAAAATTTGAAGTAATCAGTAATTCCGTAAATCATGAAAATATATGGAAAAGTATTTTATTTAATTCAAAGTACTAGCATTCGGTAGCTAATAAATACGGTTCTAAATTATTTTTTTCCATAGAGCTATCTTTATTTCAAATATAATAGGTAATTATAAAGTAATAGATTATCC
>JAPYYT010002976.1:0-16975 GCA_030522565.1 Ceratosolen corneri | reverse complement strand
CATGCTGAATAGTTTGATAGGCGGTCCTCGATAAAGTTCCGGGGCGGGTTTCCAATGATACTTTATCGGCATTTCTCGGTCATATTTGAGCCGGAAGCTCGCTTCTTTTCTTTATGGCAAAGTTCTTAATGTAGCGAAGCTTCTCGCGGCTCCATGTATATGTAATGAATGGAATGAAAATATTCCTGCATCGATAGCTGATCTCCTATTTATGCGTTTCTCTCGCTTTTCTTCGCAAAGTCATCAAAGTTCAAGAGGAAGTTTGTCCTCGCAAAATATTACGTCCAATGCGCCTCTCCGTCGCGCACGTCCTGTCAAATAACATTCCCCTCTAAATAACTCTGTCGCACACTCATCCAACGATTTCTCAGCTTCACTTCTTCATTACGTCTATCCGCTAATTTATTCGCTTTACCAATCGATACCAAATACTCCAGCCCGTTATAAAATAGAATTTCTTATGAGGCTATCGATTAGCGAATGTTGGCACGTGGATCGTTAATTTGACGGAGTATTGGCATTTTCGACGATTTCGCGCAAATATTTTAAGTATCACAATTTAATCTCCAGTTGGATCCATATTGCGACACGAAGACTCTCGCTCGATATTGCGAATTCGGTTATGCTTGATCGATGAAAGAATTGGTGTGCCGTGCAATTGCGTTGCATAATGCGAGAATCTCTTGGCAAATAATGAAGTTTGCTCGATTAATAATAAATTAGTGGAAAGTAAGTGCTACGCAAAGACAGCGAAGGACAATAATAAACCAATTTAATCATTGAAGGTCTCGGGATTCTCCATCTTAATTTTTTGCTTTCTCTCAACTTTTCATCGCGCCCACACGAATGAGCCATTGGATTATTAATTTTATGATTAACTGTAGGTGCATTGATTGGCACGTGATCTCATAATAATCTACATGCCGAGAAATTTGCATGACTAGTACATCTTATCGGCAATTCTTCATTGACGTTTCATTAATAAGAAAAATGGCGACATTACACGCTCTCGCCCCTACAGATGCCACCGATAAATTCGTTAAAAAAGAGAGGAAAATAGAAGAGAGAGAGAGAGAGAGAGAGAGGGGGTAATAATATATCGTCGATATTGTTGCTCGAATAAATACGCGAGGCAAATTTATTTTACGGGATGTTGCGAGTACGTTGCCACAAAATGCTTCTTCGCCAATGAAATTGATAAGGAACGGACGTACTTTCTCAAATTACTGACTTCATATTTAATTGCCCTAATCCGACGGGATGCTTAATTTTAATAATTTCGCGTATGAATAATGCAGCGTGTGCCGAATAAAGTGGAGAATTTCGCGAGCGAGAGTGCAGAATCCGTCGTTTGCAATGAAAAGAAGGATAAGGTTTTTGAATTTTGAATATTTAGGCGATAAATTTTATCGGAGGAAGGAAGTCGACAAAATATGGAATTTCGTGCACAGAGGCTGCACCGTTCCAACCATGAATCACCATAATTTACAAGGACATTTAGCCCGGGAGCAGTCGAAGGAGAAAAAAAAAGAAGACGCGGGCCTCCTCGCTGCTAATGAAGTATCGACGAACAGGTGCGCATTAGGGCGGGTAAAAGCGTTCCACGCGCACACGCGCACACGAAGACCGGGGAGGGGGGGGCAATACGTTTGAATTTAAGAGTCGTAGTTCTGCGGCCGGCGTTTAGCAGTTTTCCAGGGGGAAAAAGGTGCGCTCTCTCGAGTTTCTCTCTCGAGTGCGGCCACGTGTGCGCAAGCTTCGCTCGGGAAAGGAGGAGCTCGAGGATCAGCGGCCAAAGCAGCCGGAAGCGCGTTGCCTGATTTATTCCCTCGTTTGTCTCTCTTGTACTCGATACAGGCGCACGTACACCGACGCACCGGGGGCATTCGCAATTTCTCGGGCTCGCGAAAGAAACGATGGTGAGAGAAGCCTCGGAGGAGGAGGATGAGGTGCCGATGAGGGGAGTGAGGACCCGCCGGGCACCGGTTACAAGGGGCCTGAGGTAGGACGAGGAGGAGGCAGGTGTTCTTTCGGCCACTTTCGCTGCCATCTTTATGATTTCTGCTCCCTGGGCTTCTTTTCTTCCCGTTCCTTTGCCGAGCGACGAAGGCCGCTCCCTAGTGGGCAAAAGTTTCAATTTCTGCGTGCAAACTCGTCTTATTAATGCTCCCGTTTTTCATCGCCTCTCCGCGCACTCTAATTCAACGCTCGCCGAGCCCCCCCCGGAAACAACTCGACCAACTCAAATTTTGCAAAATCCTCTCGCGCGCAATACCATTCCCATCGACATTCCGCGAGTCTTCTTCGTTCTCGCGAGATGGTGGCATTGAGGTGGCCTCGGGGGCCCAATCGGGCCCAAGCGAGCGACACTTTCGCCCGTATCGAGCGGAGCTCCTATTTACGGCCTCGGCCTCCCAATTATAACAAAGTGAAAAATAATGGCCGATAATTGAGCGTTCGGCCGTAGCGGGGCAGAAGCCTGGTCACGCCATTTGAAAATGGGGCGAGCCGAGTATCGTGTACTTTTACGTAGATTACGAGGGCCGCGGCATTAGCGAGGTGGAAAATGGGTCGCTCCATAATTGAAAAGCGGCTAGCTAATGGTAAGCAGAGGCCAGCACGTCCGCTAACAAGTAGTAACGGACGAGGTCGGCAAGCCGTCGTCGCTCCGCCCCTCCCTCGGCCCACACTTGTTGCGGGAAATGAGATTTGGGTGGAAATGAGATGTGGCGCAGTGAAGGTGCGGGGCTCGCGTGCGGGAGGCCCCGCTCTCGTGGATTATTTAGTTGGACGTCGGGGACGGTGGCCGGGGCATTCCACGGGGCGAGGAATGTCGGAAGCGCAACTGGCTGATTAGATTTGGCTTATCGAGGGTTCGCGCCTGCTTAGCGCGACCATTGGCTCGAGAGCCTAATGAGAATCACAAGTGGACTCGAAGACCCATTATTCGTAGCTTCGTAGCAAAGTGGCTTGCTTCGGAGATGGGCAAATGACCGTCTCAGCGAGGATTGACGAGGAGCTCTTGATGTAATCGTAAGGGAATGGTGCTCGAGAGGATGTACAAAATCCTTGTCCTTATCTAATTTTCTGGCGTAAGTTATTAGAGCTCGAGTGGGGCAGAACGATCGAGTCGAAGGTGAAAGAGAAGATCGAGAGAGAGAGGCGGTGAGCTCATTCGCTGACAATGAAAAGTATAGGCGGAGGGGCGGCAGATAATTAATTCCGATTAATTCCAAGGGTAGACGGAATATCGCGGGCCCGGACTTGACGTCTGCGATAGCCAATCTCGTAAATTTATGCAAATTTAGGACTGACTTGTGTAGCCTCAGCCTTCCAGCGAGCGCCCCCCCCCCCAACTCCAAAACGTCTCATTGATTGTCTTGGGATCGTTTGAGCCGCTATCTCTTAGGGCTCGCTCGTGTAGATTAGGAGGGACTCGGTTGGTAGTACAGAGAGTACAGAGACAAGATGAAAAAGCGCGAGCAACGGATAAGGAAGGATGACGGGGCTGCTGCCGTTGTTTTCCGAGAAGTAAATTTAGAAATGGAAGGTAAATGGAGCTGGGCGAGAAGAAGCCTTTGCGGTACATTTATTTGCCGATCAATGCCACACATCGAATGAAGATCGTCGCGGAATTATATGGAAGTATAAAATTATGCGCATGAGGCACGTCTCCTGTAGTGGGATATTATTTTTATTGGCCATATAAGAAATTGACTATAATGTAAATTGGAGTCCTCTTGATTTATACAATGTTGGATGTTCCATTGCTGGAGCGGCGCTTTTAATAATATTTTATAGATAGCTCGCGCGGAGTATAATGAAATTGCGTAGTAAAAATACAGGTTTAAGCTTGGGAATTTATTTCAACTCGTGTCGTACGTGTATTTTTTTTTTTGTAAATGCTACATATACGTCTCGCGGGATGGTGGAGGTGAGTTTCTTTAAAATTCAAATTTATTGCTTGAAAATTACATAGTTTTATAAATGATCGGGCAAAGTTGGGATTCATGCCTTTGTACAGTAAAAATTTACAAGTCAAAGAATTTCTTTTAAATTTCTTTTAAATTTTAGGTTTCACGAGAGAGAGAGTGAGAGAGAGAGCCCAAGCAATGATATGCAAAAAAGTATTAAAGTTGAAATGCTTTGTACAAAGAATACTACTACTACTACTATTGGTCGATTAAAATTAAAATTTTTAATTTGCTCCAATTGCTTTATCGCAAAATCTTGGATTTTCGCGAGCGTTTTGGTATTGGGAGCAACGGCTTTGACCGCAATTACGTTTCGCCATTTACGCACTGAGATTATCCTCGCACACAAGTTCACGCGCCCGCTAATTTCATGCTAATACGCGACTCAAAGAGGATTCCATGAATTGACAACAAACTTCACGCGTCCTCGGTAAAAAGCCTTCCACCTTTCAATTACCCATGACACTGTCGACATTTCATGAAGACGGCGAGAAAATGTTTTCCATAAGCACATCTATTTCATAAATCCCACACAGAGTAGTGTTTACATGGTTTTTACTAATCGCGCAGAGTCCCTGGAAGCAGATTATCACGGGCGTGTCAGTGTAAATATTTCCGCGGCAGTCTCCTCTCCGGACAAGGACATTTTCAAATCAAGTCCTCTTGCAATTTTCAATGCAACTCGAGGCGAGTCGATGCTCCATTACACTGCCGCCCCGCCCCGCCCCGCCCCCTCCCACCGCCGATTGTCAAAGGGGACAGGCATCCGTGTCGAATGAAGATAGAAAATAGTGGCTTAATATTACCATAAATGAAAAACATAATACGCTAATGCGATTATATGGCCTCCTTATTAAAAACAACCTTACGGAGAGCAACCTTTCACTTCGCGGGATAATAAAAATTGTATTACACGCTAATTCAACAAGTGCTCTGCTAATTCTCCACATTTTCTTTTCTTCCCTCTCCTTTCCCTCCTGTGCTGCCTTTATAAGTGGCTGGCTGATGTTTGAGCCGTAAATAGCCGTTGCCGTTAAATATTTGCAATTTGTAGCGCTTCCAATGATCAACATCTACATCTACAATTTATAGATATAACTTGGATGCTTTATACATTTCGGAAACGCTGCAGCCAAGAGAATGAAAAACGACTTCACTCCGGCTCACTTATCCTTGTACTTGCAATTTGGCGTCGTCCGATGCATGCATTTTCCTTCCAGACTTTTTGCCTTAATATTAAAAGCGACGAGTTGATTTTCCATGTCTCGCAAATTGCAAGCATTGCTTCAAAAGTTTTCTGCCACTACTATCCCATTGCCTCCTCACGAGAACTTTCACGAGTTTCCGCTTATTTTAAGCCCCGAGGTACGAGGTCGAGACAAGTCCAGCCATCGCCATTATATTATTAAATGCTAATTAATATTAATATTTTCAGCATTAGACCACAGCATGCGAGTGAGGGAGAGAGAGAGAGAGAGAGACTGAAATTATGGTTAACCAGCAGTAGTAGTGGTAGTAGCAGCAGCAGCAGTAGCAGTAGTGGTAGTAGTATTGGTAGTGGTAGTAGTAGTAGTAGTTGTTGTTGTTGTTGTAGTGCTTTGGCAATGGGGACGCTAAATAAATCCGATATTTAAAGCAAATTAGAGATCGAGTGAAATGCCCGTCTCGACGATGCTTGGCGCAACGGGTTCTTTTTACCACTCGACCTTCCACTTTTTGCATCAATAAAATTACTTGCGAGTGGCATATAAGGCATGAGGAGCTGCCAAGGCGTTTCCTCGACATCCCGGGCAAAGTCCCGAGCCCTTTCTCGCTGTCGAACCATCCAAATGCATTTACGATTTTCCTCGTGCTCGTCCAATCGCCAGGATCCAGCATCCGCGCAATAAGAGCCCAGCCACTCCAACCCTATTCACCAGAGATTATTGCGATTCCGTCCTAGGACCACGTCATTGTAAACCCCCCTCCCCACCACCTTCCCACCAGGCCTCACGTCCGTCAAGACCAAGGCCGCCCTCGCATCCCATTGACTCGTAAATACTCATTCTTTCGCCCCTCCCGCCCCTCCAAGATACAACAACCCCTTCGCCTTTCGCGCCATCGACTCCATATCGCTTTGCATCGAGGAGGAGGGCGAAAATACTTTACGTCTTAATGCATTCCCATTTAACGCGGCGGTGCCAATTGCTTTTATCGCCTTACCCGGCGACATTGGTAAAAGTGGTCAGACACCACTTTTTATTTTTCATCTAATCAGCATTTTGGCTGTCGGGGGTCCAAGTCTATCGACCTCGGCTTGCTTCGCTTCCCTCCCGAAATAGTAGAAGCTTTTGGGGTGAGTGAGCTTTGCGGATGAGAGGGAACGACCTTCGCCGACAGCCGCCCGTTGCTTCATTGTTTATTGTTGAGGAGCTCATTTCATCGCGGAACGAGGTTGAAAATTCACGTAAATATTTTAATATTAAAGTGCTTAGGGTGATCAATTATTATTTTCCCTCGTCTCGGTATTATGAAAGCCAATATAATTATAGGCTACAAGTGGGGCATTAGAGTTTAATGTGTGTTTTTTATTATCGAAATTTGCTGGATATTTCGAGCGTTTCTTAAGGAGGAAAATTAATTTCGAAATTCCGGGGTTTCACGAGGACTTACCTCTTTTCCATGACACAGTGACTAATTTAGTGAGCTTATAGTTTCGAAATTTTTATTATGGGAATTAGAGGGTGGCTGGGAAAATAATTGTCCTCGACTAATCGAAAACGGATATTTAATTAAGTATTGTGGGGCGAAAAATCGTGTTTTTATTGGTGATTGGGAGGACATTACAGGATGTCGAGGTGTAGCTCTTCCGATACAATGGCAAAGGTAGGCTTTAAATTTTAAATGCCTCGAGTAATTTACATGCACTCGCGCACTTGTTTTTATCACATGTTACTACTTTTGAAAAGTTCATTAAATTAATGCAAGAAGCGGTGTGCTATAAATCTCACTATGCAGCTTTTCATGTAAAACTTTAATTTACCGGGTCGCATTTTTTTTATAAATTCCGATCCTTAAACTTTTATGTATTAAAGAGCCTTCGAAAATTATCAGCCGCGCAATGCATACAAATCCTTAAGTTTATGAAAACAAGAGGTAAGAAAAAGGGAGGCAGACGGTGTGCGCGCGTGTTTGTGTGTGTGTGTGTGTTTGTGTGTGTGTGTGTGTGCGTGTGATAAACGAAAGAAATGGACATTTACTCGTTATTATTACGTGGCGCAATCTAATTGTCCTCCGTTCATAAACTTCTTTCTTAGGCGCCATAATCGCTTGGAACAACACCGATGTGCCGTGGGCCTTGGAGAGAAAGAAAGATAAAGCATCTTTTCGAGGCTAGTCGGCGAAACTTTTGCCAAAGAAGATCTCACTTGGCAAGCTACGAGTACTCTTTGGCCTTTTGGCACGTGAGCTTTCCTCAATTTCCATTCATTGCTTTTACATGGGAGGAAAATATGCCAAAAAATTCGAGTGGCATATTGCCTTCCAGATTAAACTCGAACGAGAAAAATGCCCGATTGTATTCTATATTTCCGTTCCTTTATCCCAAGAGCACAAAGTCATTACACGCAGCACCCCGACCTCCATTAACGCCAATCCCTTATGAAATATTCAATGCCAGTCTTTTGGATATTTTATTGTACGCCCCGACGACACGCGCGCACGCGCAATTCGTATAATTGATCCCGACATTTCCGTTTCATTCGACACTTGGCCGAGAAAATGCCGCCTCGGCATTCCAAAGTCTCACTCCCGATCTCCCTCGGCAAACATATTCGAGAACAAGTGCACGCCCAACACAATTTAAAGTGCAATCAACGTTGCTCTATTATCATTTGCCCACGGAATTTTCGTAACTCAATATTACCGCGCCTCACATTCCAAATCGGACTCGCAAGCCTCCACATTCAAATTAACACAACCGTTTCACTTGCAATTTATTTACACTCCCCAGTCCACAGACCCTGAATGAGATGGAGAATATTTTTTTCTCGAGCTTTGACAATGTGACATCGAATAGCTCAAATATACCACTTTCCTGGCAAAATGGCAAAAAATCCAACAATGGAATACTACTGCCAGCACATGCATTACCGCGCAATGAAAGAATAGAAAAATCTTGAGACGTATATAAAAGCTTACCTTTATCAGAAAATGTTTGCAGAGCGGCTTGTAGGCGTTCGTCCCACAGGTCATGAAACGGTCAGGGCCCAGCCTACCGAACACCCTCACGTAGTTTTGGCACGTGTCCTTGTCGCCGCCTTTTAAGTAGCAGAGCTCCTGGTGCGCGTCACTGCTCGCCCATTGCAGCCTCTGAAACAGGAGAGGAAGGCATTCTTAAGTGGGGACCACGCTAATTCAATGAGCAATTAATAAGAGGACTTTGGCTATTGAGGGCCGCAAAAACCACGGACCATTCGCCAAAACCAGGAACCCGAACGACAAACAGCCGCTTCAATGACAAATGGCGTTGCCCGAGCGCGACCCGCTCTGTTCTCCCTTACCCTCCCTTACCCTCCCTTACCCTCACGGACGCCTAGTGCGCCGACTTCTCTACAAGATCGGCCATCAGACCGGAAAAGGAATTTATATTGCGCGAGCAAAAGAGAGTCCCGCCGCAGATTCTTCCTCTCGCCAACTTCTTCCTCCTCTCGTGCCCCCAGCGAGCGTCGGGCTTCCTTCGCGTATCGCCCGATTAAACTCGAAGGGGATGCTTTGATAGTCGGCGCCGCGTTGGCCGCCCGATAAGGGTGTCCCCGTCTTCCTTGCGCAGCAGCCGCATTGGCCAGCGAAACACAATGAAGGTAAAGGGGAGAGCGAGCGAGGTGAACGGATAGTACGACTGAGATGGACAGAGAGGCGCGGTTTGGCTGGGTGGGGTGGGGTGAGGTGCGAGAGCGCAAAAAGTAGTTAAAAATAGATGGAATAGAGTGTGTATAGTCTCGAGACAAGTCGAGGGAAAAAAATTAAAAAGGAGAGGAGAGGAGATAAGGAGGCGGTAGGGGGAGGAGACGGGATATAATCGAGGCGCCAACGGATAAAACGATTTCGGAATACTCAAGAAGGGTGGGAGATTCCGTGCTACCCGCAATCGCTTTCTCAAGGCCCTCTCTCCCTCTCTCTCTCGCACTATCTCTCGCGCCCTCGCCGCTTCTATTACTCTTAGGATCCTTTGACTCGCGATAAAAACCGATCTCTACGCAAACTTTCATCTAACTAGACGGAAGCTTTTGTCCTTATTCAACCTTTACTCTTCTCGTGTATGCGATATTTTTTGCGTCGAGTTTGCCCCTCTCATTTTGTTTCATACGTCAAGCTAACGATATTGCAAAACTTGTCGTTTATCAAGACCGAGGAGGTCCATGTATTACCACTGCAAACATAACTTCATCAACGGTAATAAATTAACTAGAGAGTATTTCATTTAATGGTGGCTGGGCATTTTTATACTCGAGTTATTCAATGGCTTCCAGCAACTCGTCTCTCATTCCCCATTATTGCAAAAAATTCCCGAATGAAAAATCGCCGATCTATTAATTGGGTTGTCTAATGTACATGTACTTATACTCCATTGTACTTGTCCCACATGAACATCGTAATATGACATTTTACCCGGTAGCTCAACTAATTATAAAAAGAATAAACAATTGATCGTTCTCGTCGATCGTCGAATAACTCTGAATCTTTAACAACTGATTGTTCGAAAGCTGCCGCGTGTTAAGGAAACTTGATTCGCGGTGCGAGAAAAAGGTCCTTGAATAAAAGAATGGTCGTAGAAAAAAATTGTCCGGCTTGGCGAGGCGACGGAAGCGAAATCCTCCGGCATCGCATAAAGCAAAGTTTTAACGAAGACATTTGCACGTAGATTTCACGCATGAATCCGATCAAATTATAACTGCGGCAAGTATCCGCAGACATTCGTGGCGGCGCTTTTTTCCACTTGGAAAAGTCCTCTCGTAAAAGTCAAAAGAGCCGGCGCACAGCGGCAAAAGGACTCTCTGCCACTCCACCACGACCTTTCACACGCATCGAAAAGAGGCGCGAGGTGTGCTCTCGGTGCAATAAAAACGGGAAAATTGCATAAGAGAATGGGGGCTGAAGGAGAGGAGGCGACAGAGAGAGCGAGAGAGAGAGGTCGCGTCTGCGCGTGTGATTCAGCGAAAAATCCTGTGCCGCCGCGTGCAACAGCCTCCGACAAAACGAGTTTCGTAACTCTCTCTCACTCACTCTCTCTCTCTCTCTCTCTCCAACCGAGTCCGCTCGTCCCGCTAACCCCAGCCTCATCTCTTTTCTCTTTCGATTAAGTCTGGCTTAACTTTTTGCTCTGATTAGAATATAAGTGAGAAAGGGTGAGCTCGTATGCGCGCGTGTGCGCAAGAGAGGCAGAGAGAGAGAGAGAGAGAGAGAGAGCGGATGAGAGAGCGCAAAGGGAACGTTAAACTTTTGGCCACAAGATCGCTGTGAATATTCATCGAGTAATAATGGCCGGGGTTTTCGAGGACAGTGTGTAGTTTTGGGTGAATCCGATGGAGCAGCTTTAAACTGACGGGAAAGAATGAAAGAATAAGAGAAAAAGGAAAAGCGACAGAATAAAGTGTCGGATATTAAGAGGACTTTCTCTGAGCTTGGGGTGGATAGCTTCTGTTTCCTTTAGCTTCGACCCAAATCTACGACTTTGTGGAGTAACTTTATGCAGATGTATTGTATGCGTGAGGGAGCGAAATAGCATGAAGCGAAACGCTTAAGCCACCTGACGTTTCTACGATTTCTGGGCGAAGCTGTATGTGTGCCGTTACCACTTGGAAACTTCCCGAGAATATGTATGTTTGGACAGTCCGGCATATGTAAATAATGACGAAAGAATCGTCTTGGGGGGGGGGGGCAAAAACGAAAGAGAGAGAGAGGGGAAAAACAAATTTGCTCGCACAAAATTATTATTGGCATGGTAACTTTAATATCTATGCTGTTTCGTTCAATAATAACAACTCGTCCATTTACGTAATTTAAGCTTTATTTAATTTCAGAAAATATCATAAGCCTTGTTTCGTACGAGCTAAGTTATGCAAGTATATGTTAAAAATTCCAAGGATTAACTTTATATATTAATATAATATTGGTTGTTATTATTATTATTATTATTACTATTAATAATATATAGTACGTAGAGCTGCATTAAATATTCTTTTCACTCACTGCAGACATTTTCATTTAAAGTTCAATACCGATCATGACAGAGTATTTCAATTAGATAAATAAACGCGAGGAATTTTTGCCCAAACAAGCAATACAGATGTGAAAATATTTAGATTGTAAGACTTTGTGAGTTTTGTCTAAAATCTCATGTGAAATCTATATTAATTGTTATATTATATTATTGATAGGCTAATTGTCAACTATCTTGTACTAAAATAATACGCTGTTGCAATGAATTCTTATTGAATTAATTTATTTCAGGCTAAAGTTGATTCGGAGCTTATGTTTACATCGAATTCTCCATAAATGAACAAAGGAAATGATTCGTGTAATCATAATCTAGTAGTTTTATTTTTGGATTTGATACTCGAATAACCAGTATTTTTGAATCTATATAATGGAAAAAGTCACTACTAGTAGCAACGGGTTATGTAATTTTCCTAAAATGTCACATAAAATATGAACTTTCGGCCATTTAAATGCATGCAGTCCCTAAATAAAGGAGAAATAATTTACTTTATTTCAATATTCGATGAAAGAGGATCTTTTACTTGATGTACTCGAAAAAATAGTACGTAGAGTCATATAGCTTATAGGGATTATAGAATCTGGTAACCTTACATATACATTGATTGAAAAACTTTAGTTATGCATAAGAAGAACACATTACATAAAGACAAAAGACAATCGTGTGGCTCGACTGACTCGTGCTCTATTTACTTGCTATATGCCATTGAAAAACGCAAGCGAGTCTATAAATTCCGTGTGTAAGTAAGCGAACTAGAGCTGAGGAGAGAGAGAGAGCCAGAGAGAGAGAGAGAGAGGCTTTCTGCTTCTGTCTCATCGTATCTTTCGAATAGTATTTCGAGAACTTATTCCCTCCTCAATATTAAGAACCTTTGCGACTCGGAGAAGACTTTCGATGAGATACTTTTTCAGAGCGTTTTGCCAAGAGCTTTTGCAGCAGCGCTATATTTGCTAAAACTCTCGAAAGAAATGTATAGGAGGGAGGGAGAGAGAGAGCTCGCGAATGAATAAAGCAGAAAATTCTCCCGCACGCGACTGCGACGCGGAATGGATTGATAATTGAGTCCCCATCCATCGCTGAGCTGACCCGTTCTCTCTCTCTCACTCTCTCTCTCTCTCTTTTCTCTTTTTCTTCTGCCTTTCCGTTCTCCTGCGCCCCGACGCGAAGCACCTTTTTTCTGTCTCAGACGTTTCGGTTTGGCTTATTCGCTTGGTTTAATGCGACTCGTGATGCATTGATAATAAAACACATTATAATAAAATGCATTATTCATGGCCTCGGGCGCAGTATCGGGCGAAATTTGTATCATTGTACATATTGTAGAAACATCAAAAGAACATGATAAAAGAGGACTACTGCCACGGCATTGTAAGGCATTCGGTGTCAAGTTTAATACCGGCAAGCAGCTCGAAGTTTAAGAGTCGCGAGAACTTTTTCCCCTCCCCTCCCATAATTCCACCAAATAATGCTGTTCTCAGCACCTCAGACAGCCTCCGAGGCCGTGAATTGCCGTCGATCACCGCCAGCCCGACGCAACTATGAATAATTCGCGATCCCGAATGCCGAATGCTTTGACCTCGCAGTTTCATAAATAAGCTCAAAGTAATGAAATTCCGTATAAATATCAAATTTTGTCGTGGATGATGGATATATGTATATACAAGTATATACGGCGGGCAATTGCAATTAAATTCTCGGGCAAATGTATTGCGCCAGTTATAAATACTGTCGGCTAGAGATTTTATTATACGCTTTCGAGCAATATAATTACATTTTCTAAATTAATCCTCATCCGCTGCTATCTTGAGCGATCGGCTCGCCATGAAGGCACATAATTTCGCGAGACCGTTTACCCCCAACAGCCTTATCTCCAGCCAACCCGCGCCAATAACGATTAAGCATACGAAATCCCGAAACGCACTCGTAAATAATCCATTTGCCCTCGATCCAGCTCGCCTTCTCTATCCATTTTCGCCTTTTACGTTCGCGGTATCCCTATTGTTATTTATGGTGGGTGTGTTGGGGGGTGCAGGGCTTTATTAGCATTGGAAGCTGCGAATTGTCAGAGAATTCGCGCGGAGCATCAAACACTTCTTGCCTTATTGCGCGAGGTATGCGCCGAGCATCGAGGATACGGCGACAAAAGTCGCGCGCGGGGGGCTGAGAGAAAAGTGTCGAGGACTCGGAAAAAAGTCGAGTGCAACAGAGAGAGAGAGAGAGGGAGATGGCCATTGCGAGGCCTCTCAAACAGGCTCCGCGAGCCTCTAAATATTTATTCGCTCCTTCCTCATCCAACACACTACTCGGCTTTATATGCGAATTGCCAGCCTAGATATTCGGCGCAGGTTGCGTAATAGGCGTTGCGAGGCCACGTTTATAACACAATTCGCATTTAAGCTCTTGAATGCTGAATTATTGGACGTGTCGTGATTTTTCCCGGCGATAGATAGGGACTCGCTCGCTTTCGTTTACAAAATGGTAATAATTAAGAAGCCGTGGCAGGAAATAAAAGCAAAAATTGCCGAGCGCATATCTGATCCTGAGTGCGGCGTACAATTTCACGACAAGAAATGTATAATCAAACGTTAAATCCCCCGGTACAAAGCCGAATCGGAAATCTCATTTTGAAATGCTGGCTTGATTATATCGAGATCGCCGAGCAAGATAATTAAAGCTGTTGTTGTGGTTATGGACAGGTGTCTTGCTTATTAAATATGTGAATGTAGCTGGGCACAGCCTTCTCTTATGACTTCCTAATTTAGGTTGATCGTTGACAAAAAAAAAAATGTCTTTTCACCGTGCAAGAGTGCGCTACGCCTTAAATGCAAAAGAAAAAGAAAGAAAACGAAAGCATTGATCTTTTGTAATATCATTTACATTTGTCAACTATTTGCTTGGAGAATGGGATTCTTATACACGGGACTTAAAGAGGAATAAAAACATTGCCAGACATTGATAAAATAAGAAGCTTATAAAGTAACGTAAGGGATATTATTAAATAAATGCATTCGTTTTTTTTCTTCTTCTTTCTTATATTTATTTTATACATAAAATAAAATATTTTTATAGCTGCATCGTAATGTTATGGTATATATGCGCTTTAGTGTATATTGCAGTAGAACAGTATGAACTGAAAATTCTCTCGTAAAACTAAAGTTCAGGAAAGGGAACAAAATCGTCAGCATATTCATAAAAGATAAGGACATAATTATAAGATATCTGAAACGAAAGTGTAAGTAGCATTTTATTGATGCATTTTGTTGTTGAAGCCATGCATGCTCTTCAATAATTTAGGATGATATGTAAGACCGGCATTTCCATTAATATTACGTAATGTTTCCTACGACATTCTCATGTAAGTATTGTATTTTATTTATTTTTTTCTCTTCCTTTCAATTATGACGTTTTTGCTCTCGATCAATGAACATTAACTAATTGTTACTCAATAACCAATTGCCGATTCGTTGGTTTTTTTTGCTCTTTTACTACTTGCCAATAAGCAGTTAATGTTTTGAAAAAATCATCAACTGACGTTGGAGTATTGAATGAGAATCGATATTAAATAGTCACGATCGACATGTCAAAAGAATGGACATTTTTCATTGGAATTATAATGCACCGTGCACACTCGATAAAATTCTTGATTTTCAAATAAAATATCGTTCAAATTTATCAATGATTAACGATAGCATTCTATTACGTTCAATAATACCAAAGCAATGCTTGCTAAATGAATTGCAAGCACACCATTACGTTTCGGTCATTGTCTTCGCCTAATTTAGCAAGTGAATTTCGAAATGTGCACTTTTACGAATGATCTTGACAATTAACAATCATGAATACAAGTACGATAATAACTAACGAACAGATTTTTTTATAGCGATTGCTCGTTTCGCCTTTCAAAAAGTCGCATTTTTGTGACATTGCCGAAGCTGAAAGGACAGAAAGTCACATACGAGGAGCAATAAAAACACTGAAAACAAACTGCAAATCTATCCGAGCCAAATCTAATCCCCCGTCCCCCCACCCACCCATAATGAAAGCCACAAAAGGTCAATTTTTATAATGGAAGAAAATACGAATATTAATGGCATAATAATATTGTAAAAATGCAATTGAGCAAGTTCTCGATGAATGATTATCCCTGAAATACCAAACGGAACAAGTGACGCGAACAGCAACATTTAGCCTTTTAACATAAGAGAGCACACATGGAAATATCAGAGGAGTGAAGCCGATATTGTACTGATTATCAACGACTTTTAAAGTAATCTGTTTCATTAGCAAGCTCATTTAAGCGCATGCATAGAAAAAAAAAAGGAAAAAAAATGGAAAGAAAAATGTTTAAGCACACACGACCGAGACCCACACATAAAAGCATCCGTAACACGAGATTTAATAAGCAGAAGATGCAGGATCGATCGTGTGTATGCCCCCGGACGTTTCAATGCTCTTAAGTTTTTGGCGTAAAACAAGCGATATTGGCAGTGAAGCTCGAAATTTAAAAGCCAAATTTAATGCTGGAAAATTTATGCCCAGGGGAAAGCGTTCGACTATTTTAATCAGCTTCACGGAAAGTATTCGCGGCTTCCACACTCCCCTTTCATTAACTTCCCACGAAATTCCCTCGTTCAAGTCTCGCACCCGCGCCTTTAATTCTCTCACCCGCCCTCGTCCTAACTCGCTCTACATACGAACGACGCCACCCCGCCACCCCCCGGGCACCCCCCTCGACCTCGTTCCACCACCGCCCTCCACCCACTAATGCGCCCCACCTTCGCCGATGCTTTGGCCGGCTTCTTTGTGCAGCCGGGGCCCTGTTCATTTTGTCATCCACTTTGTAACGCTCTCTCTCTCTCTCCTTTCCTTTCTTTTGACTCGCAAGCAACCTCTCCGGGACTCTTTGCTCCGCCACTTTGCCCCCCCCTCCCGCCTCCCCATATATATATATTAAATACGCACGGGCGTAGAGAGTGCCGCGTCTTTTCTCCGCTTGTCTACTCGGGCCAACGGGAATTCATCTCGGCTGTGCAATTAGCGCGTGCCATTAGTCAGCTCTCGTCTCTCGTCCGTGTGCATTGAATGGTGTTGGGGAGGCGCAGGGCGTGCTGCCGGGCGCGTGTTGGTGCGCTTCCGCGGGATTACGGGAGCCGCTGCCGCCCGTTACGATGGAGTCATACTTTACATGCGCGAGGTCGAAAATGTGGCGAGATAAATGATTTCGCGGGCTCCGCCTGAATTAGCTAATGAAATACGCGCATTATTGCCGCGGATAAGTTCGCCATTACGGCCGCGATTCCTTGTACCCATCGCGGCATCATTGCCATTTAACGCCCAGCGAGCAAGATTAACGTGCGTTGCCAAGTCAGTTGAGATGGCTTTATGTGCGCTGTGAGGCTGCTGCGCACCGGCAAACCAGTGTATTTAAATTAATTTCTTCGTTTGGGAATGGGGAAGGGCAGCGAGCTAATTGCATCGTTTGCTCGTGGTTGTTTCGTGGGTCGCATTGGGTTGCCTTGGATTGCCTTGTTGCGCTTTGTTTGGCGTTGTTGACGTCGCGGTCCTGTCATTGGTTCTTTTTTTCCCTATGGGCTATTGGCACAAAATGCCAATACGCAACGAGGCTTAGTTGTCCCGTGCTTAGCGGTTTCGTGGGGGTTGGGGGACTGGGGGGGGGTGAGAAGCGATTAAGTCTCTCGAAAATAATTTGCGGCCCATGTTTAAAGGGAGTGCATTTTGGTTG
>JAPYYT010002975.1:0-17056 GCA_030522565.1 Ceratosolen corneri | reverse complement strand
TCTTTCCCAGTGTTCGAGAATCATGCAGTTTCTCGATTCGCGGTACTACCTCTTTGTTTTGTAAATTCTTTTCATACATTCAATATGTTTATGATTGTCAGATGTGTCCCAAAATTCTACGAATATAATCAGAAAGTACATCGAATATTTACTGCTCTCGTTTATGACTCTTTTGCAACCATGCTTATTCAGACTGCGCTTCGAAATTTCGGCAGTAGTCATATTTACCGTCACGTGTCTTGCAATATGAGACTAGTAAAAGCAACGCCCGAGACCTTCTAGAAATAATCGCATAGTTGCCAAACTTCGTAAGATTTTTATAATGAACCGATGTAAATTTGAAATGCAATGTTCAATTTATCGCATCCAACCTTAGCCCGCTATCGGTCCTCCTCAACTAGATCACAGCTGGAGGAAAGTAAAAGAGGAAAAGCGAGAGAATCAGGTAGCGATTAACTTACTGTATAAAATATAATATCTACTGGATAAAATACTGTACAACGACTGTCACGGCATTTAATATATAAGGTGTCACGTATCCACTATCTAACTTTCGTGGGCTCAGCTTATATGAATCGATGGCCTATTTATAGGGATTTCACCTGCTGTAAGTATACACTCTCTGATGTCAAAGAATGTGGATATAATAAAAGCTATGAAAAGGATTAATTAAATTATTAAAAATAATTTAATAATTTATTATATACTAATGTATGTACAATAAGTGATATAAATATTTTGTGTCGATAGTTTATAATATTATATTGTAAGATTCAATAATAAATCGAATCTATTATATATTTTTTAATTACTATTTTAATTGACTTAATAATGTTCTTAGTCCAATTTCCTTTTATTTAATTATATAAATTCTTAGATTCAAGTGATACTGCACTAAAGAGAGCCAAGTTCCCTCTTCTTAAAATGTCGACAATTATTCAATATTTTTCTTTAAGTGACTGAGATTTCTTTCAAACCAAATCGTGTGGTGTCGAATCAATCTTCAAAACTTCAATAAGGCTATTGCCAAAATTCTCTTTTTGAGATCCAAATTGAAGATTGTACATTAATCGAAGACAAGTAAAATCACACTTACTAGACAACGAGACTTTTCATTTATACATCGTTAACATCTTTTTTGCCGAATGAAGGACTTCTCTCGCCTGTGTTCACACCGCAGCCGAGTATATTAGATTTTTTTAGCATTAATAATTCTAGCAATCTTCAAGTCTAAAATATCTCTTTTGTTCTATGTTTTGTATCGCACTTCTCTATTTATATATACTGATGGTCAAATTACGCAGTGACGATCTGACGATTGATTTATTAACTTTCGATTTTATAGGACTTTCTGAATAATATTTCTGAACAATGTGGCATGGGCAAACAGTCAATTACTATATCACAGTAATCAATTAATAAAGAATAAGACTAGCAGACCTAAACACTACCGAAATTCCAAAGAAAGTAAAGACCTTTAGACTCATCTACAATTAATACTGATTATTAGACTAGAATGAATAACACAGTAAAATAATTAATAGAGCCAATCCAAGCTAGCGGCATTCAATTTACGCCTGAATATTGCTACAGCAAGAAACATACATTTAAATTCAACGACCGCATTATAATTTCCATCTCTTTTAAATAAATACAGTTTTAGAGTATTACATACGACTTCTGTGATTTCATTTCTTTCTAGCCTGCGATCTTTCCCCTTCCACTATTTATCCTATCCTATTACTCACACTACTCTGGGAGAGCTCAGCGTTCCGATTAGTTTCCGAACACTAATAATTATAAGTTTTAATTATACATAAGATAGATTATCTACGAAAGTATTTTTGTTTTTAATCAAATTTTTTTATTTAATTTGACACTATATACTGAATCTATAAAAATTTGTTACTAAAAGCTTTAAAAAATTTTAATTTAATTTTTCAATTATTATTATTATTCTTATTATTTGTTAAAATATTTCATACATAAAACTAAATATCAGTTTATGAATATCTATTAATATTCCTTATTCATTGTATGCTAATGGATTATATAAATGTATAACTAAAAAATATGTAATTCTATAACGTAAATATAGATATGATTGATCTTATATATAACAGTAAATATTACATTTTGATTCCATCTCTCTATAGTATTTTATTGTCTGGAAAATTCGTTAGAAATTTGGGCATGTTTATAATTGCCAGATATATTTCGAGAGCCTTTCCTTCTACGATAATCCCGAGTGTCGTTCTACAGTCTGAGTGGGCTCGACTGTCATTTACAATCTTTTCCTAAGATTACAGTTTTGAGTGCCCTCATTTTTTATCGCGTGTCTTATTGCAAAACAAAATAAAATCAATATAGCTGTAAAGATTCTAAAATCACCGAGAGCGCAGATCCCCCTCATGGTTTGCTCGGGCCGGTCTCACGGAAAAAACAAGCAAAATTTATACTTTGTCAATTACACAGTACTGACTAGCAGTATAATATTATATAATATAAAATATTATATAAAATAATATAATAGCAGTAAGACATTTGTCTCACAAGGCCCTACCAAGGGTCGACTCCTAATCATTGCTGTGCACCAATGAGGAGTGCATACAGTCAAGCTGGTGAAATCCCTATCGGTAGGCCGATAAAACAGATTTGCGCTGAACCTACGAGAGCTAGGTAGAGGATACCTCGATTCTGTATTTGTTGTAAGCTTGGAAACGTGGTTGTATTGCCAATTGACAACTGAGATGGAATTGTATTCTGTATTTGTTGTAAGCTTGGAAATGTGATTGTATTGCCAATTGACAACTGCCACGGTTCCTTAGACTTTTCATCCATTAATCTAGCTTTTAGGTAAACTATTGATATTGCCATAACTCTTTCTCATCTCCTAATATTTTTAACCTTTTCAAACTTTGTTCTGTTGTACTTAATAGTTTATCGAGTGAGTCAGCATCACCTCTTGCTAATGTTAATTTTACCGTCAATTGTTCTAGGTGTGGGTTAATTAATAATCTTGTGTTTTCATACCTTTTTTTTTAAGAGATCCCAAGCTATATCAATTGACTCATCTCAGGGTTGTAGCTCTGATATTAGGTCAGCTGGAAGTCGTCGTAATGCACCTCTCAAATAATACAATTTTTCAGCTTGACTCATCTTTCCTTTATTAAAAATTAGTCCGTTAAACATGTCTCGAAAGCTGGGCTATTCCTTATAGTCTCCAGAGTATATAGGCAATGATATTTGAGGCAATCGAATCGAATCTTGTTGAGCTACTTGCACACTCACTGTACTTTAACACTGTGAATTATTAGCCATCTCGCAAGTTTTTAACTCATCTTGCAGCTTTCCTAATACCTTCATTGATTTCAAATATTGCTGTTGCCCTTGTTTCTAAGTTTTGTTATTAAAATAATCATGATTAATAAGCGCCTCTGGCGATCATTACATTATTTTCTCATTTTCCGATAAAAATTCTGCTTGTAATGTGTGTAAATAATTTAATGTCTGCATTACCTGACCAAGACCTATGTCCTGTGTCCTTCAACTTGATCTTCCAATTGCTTCATGATTTCTATTCACTCTTGTTGGATTTTAATCTTTAATATCGTCTCAGCACTCTCGGTAACTACAGGAGCTCTAGTGCTCTATGGCGTAAAATTCCAGTCTTTGCCTTCGCCATTTTCATTACTTTACTATAAACTTTTAAACTCGTACGAAACTGAAATCTTATAAACCTTCATTAACACTGAATCATTTTTATGCAAATTCTTATATTCTTTTCAATGTACTACAGTAGTAATTGTATAAATATTACTAATACTTTAACTTCATTATTTGCTTTCTAATCTCAATTACTATTTCAACACACACATGTAATAACAATTTTCTACCTTACTTATATCTGGCTCGAAGGACTAAAATTTCGAGGTATCCTCTACCTAGCTCTCGTGAGCTCAGCGTTATCTGTTCCGACGGTCTACTGATAGAGATTTCATCTTGACTTAACTATATGCACTCCCTGATGTTAAAGAGTGTGGATATAATAGGACTGATGTTGGTGGTAGGATTGATTAAATCGTTAAACATATGTGTGTGTTGTTTACTAATTACTTAATAATATATGCTCTATTCTTTTGTACAGTGGATGGTATAATTATTGTACATGGTTGTGTGTAATTGTGTAGAAGTCGCAGAAGATGCGCGAGTGGTAATCAATAATGGCCTTGACGCATGTATGGAGAATCAATGGTGTTCGAAAATTCGCCATGTACCTTTGCCCCTTTTACACTGTGTTGTAATGACAAATCTCGTTGTATTAACGGTTCAATTGCACGATGATCCTACTTTTTTCTCTCTCTTACGTACTGCGTAAGTAGTCCCAAGAAGGTCCCTGACTTTACGAGCGGATTACAGCAGGTCGTTAACTTGGCGCTGATGCGCAGAAGAGGATAGCTTCCATCTCCTAATGTTGCTGACAAGGCCTCAGCGTTCAAAATACCTACGCTCGTGCTGAATGGTTGATACTATCAACGCAGAGAAAACCCTTAACGGCGGCGCTTAAACCAATCTTCGTTGCCTTTTTGCGGCTTCTGCCAGGATTCTCAAGTGAAGATTGAACGTTAATCGAAGACAACCAAAATCAAACTAATTCGACGGCGTGGCTCAATTTGTACTCACAGTTCGCATCGCGACTTTTTGCTGCCCCGTCGATACTAATTCACTTGATTTTTCCCATTGGTCCCGCGATCGGCAACTTGTTACACTAATTGGTATTGGTGCTCTAAGTCCTTTTTCCCGTTTGTTTTATATACTAATAGGGGAGCCTATTTTCCAACCGCGATCACACCTTTTCTGAGTCCGTAGAGCAGGCTGGGCGGGAAAGCCGTGAAGTCATCTTGTTTTGACTAGCCTGAGCCAAGTGGTGTAATTGTACTTACACGTATACTTTGCTTCTCGATCTTTCTAGCAATAATCGTTTTACCTTGAGTCTACATGTCCTTTTGATCTCTGCTTTTGTACCGAATTTTTGTATTCGTAAATACCGTTGGTGAAATTACACGGCACCGACGCTACGGTTAGTTTATTATACGGATTTCTAAAAGAAGAGTAATTATTTATAATTAAGAATTTAAGGTTTTATAATTCATTAATTATAGGAGTTAATTCTATTGTATGATAGTTAAACTTAAAATAAATCAGAAATGATCAGTTATGTTTACGTAGATATTTTTGTAATAATTAATTATAAGTTTTTATTAATATAAATTTTTCATCATAATTTTATTAACCGTTTTCGCTAATGTGGTATAAGTAAGTATGCTAATTCAATCCTTCATTCTTAAGTATACAAAAAGTTAATTTTATCCTATTTGTTCGGGACATTAACTCGGAAAAAGCTCTCCCAAGATGGTGTGAGGGATAGGTAGATAGTGGAGGTGGAGAGATAGCAGGGTAGAATAAAGCAAAGGCGAAGACGGTATGTGCAATGCTGTAAAACGGTGTTTATTATAACGTATTGAAATATAATGCTGTCTCTAGAGAATATTGTATAAATATAATGCTATTTTAATTTTGAATTATAAATATCGAACATTAACCTTAACATTCAGCCGCGATAGCTTGTTTTGATTTTACAAAATATGTTGAGTTCCATGGGTTTAATTAAAAGTTGCTTATTTCCACACGGGCGCAATATTCAGATCTAACTTTGAATATTACGACGCTTGAAGTGGTATTACGTTTTTATGAATTATATTTCGTTGTAATCCACACTGCTGCAATATTCAGGCGTAAATTGAATCTTATCAAATATGGACTTGTTGTGTTAGTTTAGTTTCCCCTTTATGAATTCAGTACACCAATCACGGTACAATATTCACCCTGAACCAACTGCATATTTTTTACTCCCAAAAAACATTATGCGAAATATTAGGCGGGGTGATACCAGCAAAGACAGATTGCACGAGCACCAGAAGTTAGTTATTCTTCTTGTTCTATCTTTTCACCTTTAGCAGTTACTTTCTGTAATCATTCAACTCGGAGTAGTAATCACGCCTCAAGAAGTAACGTAAGTACTGATACAATTCAGTACATTTGCAAGTTGCAACAAGCAAATCCACTACACGGTGTTCAACTTACAACTGATCGCCAAAACAACGACGTGAATTCAAACAGATAAAGAAAGAAATGCGGCGTTCAACTTACAACTAATTACTGCAGTATCTATCAGCCGAATTAAAGGGTAGTAACTGAATCACCCTGACAGTGTTATGTGCAAAAATCGCCTTTGTAGCACTGTTAGTAGCTCTTGCCACTTACTCATTTGGACCGTTCCTTCATTCATGGCAGTTCCTTCTACCTTAGTATTCATTCGAATTGCGGTAGTAATCACTCCTCAAGAAGTATCACAATAAATCTACAGTTCTATCAATCATCTTGTTAATGTACGCACAGAACATACTTTTCATAGCGCTACGAGCAACGATACATTCGACAGACGTGTTTATTAATGCAATTCACTATATCTACCTAGATAACAAACAATATAAATACAACTAAACTCAATATTATATCCTACATATTATTTTTAATAAACGTTATAACAGTTACATACAACTTTCGTAGACTCTTTTTTGATACTTACCGTTACCGCTCCCATTCCACTATCTATCTCTTCTGCTTAACATCTTGGGAAAAGTTCATATTCGGGTTAATTCCCGTTTATTTCTAAATTTAAATTAAATTGTATAAGATATATTATAAAAATTACCTGTCGATTATAAACAGATATTTTTATTATAGGACATACTTGCAATGATTTTCGATGCAGTTTAAAAGATTTCTGCATACATAAAGATCTCGTTTGTGATGGTATAAGTCATTGTGAAGATGGTTCTGATGAGGCCACTTCCACCGCTTGCGTTAGTAAGTATTACTTAATTGGTCAAATTATTGTAAGCTATAACAATGCTATGTTGTAAATGTTAACACGTTATTGTAAGCTAACAGCTTTTAATTAAATGAAAATATTGTTAATTTAGATTAAGTTTATATTATATCAAATATAATTTAATACAAAAAGGAAATAGTTTAGAAATCAAATTTACAATATAAATTATGAAATAAATTGTTTGAGTCTTATAAGTAAATTACAATAAGTGACATTTATAGTAGAATAAATTATATTATGTAATTAATAATAGCTTATCTTAATAATGAATAATATGAGCTAAATTGTACTAAGTTTATTACATATGTTTGTCATTATTTATTTTCATTATTTATATATATATTTACATTATATATATATATTATTATTATATATATATATATATATATAATATTACATTTACATTATATATATATATATAATGTATATATATATAGAATATATATATATATATATTCTCATTATATATATATAACATTATTTTTATTATTATACTAATAAAACTAAATTTTAATATATCATGTAATAAAAATATCAAAAAATCGTTAAAAATAATTTATTAAAAATAAAAATGACTAAAAACAATTACACATTGAATTTAATAATAATAAATAAATAATATAAATTTATTATACAATTTAAAGAAGGTCATAATATATATTATTGTCTAATTTATGTAATGTGTTTTATAATAATAATTACTGTGTGGTGAAACGTTTAAAGGATAGAAAAATAAAAGAACTATCTTTTAATAAATAATATATGAAGTTGAAAATTTCGACTTTAATAAGTGAAATTGTATTGGAATTTGAGAATGAAAAATTGATAAAACATATGGATTGATTTTAGATATGGAGGCGTCTACTATTCTCGGTATGGAGAGTACTTGGTTCGCAATGATGATGGTTTGCCTAGTTTTAGCTATAGCAGGTCTTGTGACAGCTGGGATTTTGTGCTTCTCCAGACAACGTATGACCACACCGAGGCATCCACATAATTCACACAATCCCCAAGGACATCCGCCTGTCAACTATCCCTGTGAGAAACACATCGCCTATATTTTATTAAATATTTTTTACACTAAGAGTAAGGGCTTTTAGTAACCTTTCATAGTATCCACTTCTGATTCTAGCTTAAAATACAAATCAATAGACTTCTCATCAAGTATGCTCATATAATTAATTATAATTAGTATAATAAACTTCTGTTTAACTTATTACATGGAAACAATTATTTTAGTAAGTAGTTAGAAAAATAATTGCTCTAATATTATTTGTTTATCAATTACTAAATATGATAAATGAACGTAACAGAATAACAGAAATATGTCTTAAAATTATTAAAATATGTAGATGTATATAAATAATGAGCTACTTATAAGAACTTTATTATGTATAATTATTATGTAGTATTGCTATATAGATAATAATTAATCATTCTATACATAAAGTCTGTTAGTAGTTTAAAATTTATTTAAATCAATGTCAAAATTATATTATCAAAAAGGTAAGTTGAAGTTCGTTATATTAAATTTCTAGTAATCGATACTAGTTGAACAAATAAGGTTTTTACACATATTTAAGTGTATATTACATGACTCACAGACACACTTACTCACATACATAATTGCATGTCAAGTATTCCAATATATATATATATATATATACACTTTCTCTTTTAGCGTAGATTTAACCAAGCATGAATTGATTTTACTCCATAATGAATCTCAAAGCTTCCGACTAAATTCAGCACACAATGCATTCATTGTACATTTAAATATGTATTGTATGCGGGGAATAGCCAACCCAGTTAACGAGTATAAATCGTTAAGTAATTCAGCAAACGTACGCAACGTTTTAAGTATGTTAGAGGACAAGACCAGAAATTTTAATTAATTGAGTTTAATTGAGCATACATTGTCAAATTTATCAATCTTATGCCGGACTTCTCAAATGACAATATATGTCACCAGGGCAGTTAATAAATTATTTTCTTCCTTTTCTTTTTATTTGTTTAGCAAAACAATAGATAATAGATAGAATAATATATATATAATAGTAAGAAATATAATAGTAATACTAAAATCATATAAATATATAATAGTAATAAATAAAATAGTCATAATAAAATTATATTAATAATAACAAAATACAGATTATTTGTCATATTTATTATAACAAACTTGTAATAAAATGTACATAAACTACAATAGTATTTACATAAATTTATACATATAATATGAAATATATTAAAAATTAAGTTATGAGAAATATTGTGTTATGTTAAAAATAAAAATATCTCTCATATATGTATATTTTACTTAGTAAGATATATTATATACTGTCTGTTAAAAAATAAAAATAAATATCAAATACATGTATAGAAATTAATATAATCTATAATACTAAGAAATTAATTTGTTATTTCATTAAATTTTGAAAGTTTTAAAAAAATATAATATCTAATTTAATTAAAATAAAATACTTTTTATGATAGCTTTTTATAATTATTATTATATATTATTATAATTATTATTATTTTTATAATTATCTATAATAGAAAAAATTATTTATAAGCGATAATACAAATTTATTTTTAAAAATTAATTGTATTATTTTTAAAATTTAATTATAGTATAAATTAATATTTGTTTTAAATGGTAGTTTTTGTTAATTAAATTTAATATTTCAATCATAATTAAAAAATATTAATTTTTAAATTGTAAACATTTCAATATAATATGAGCATTTATTGGTAACAAGGTATAATTTTTAATATATTTAAGTAAAATTATATTTTATAATTTAAATTTTAAAAATTAAACTGGAGTAAAATGAAAAGCAAAATAGTATAATATAGTAATTTTAATTTTTTTAAATATATAATATGATCAATATCAGTAAGTGTTGAATAATTTAAAAACTAAAAAAATAATATATGAAGTTATAAACTTCAATTAAATAAAATTAATTATTAAATTTGAATATAAATAATAATTCAACGAGAACTATAAAATTAATACAATATAATAAGCTACATAATTTAAATAAAAAGAAACTAAAATTATATTCGTATTATATAAGTACAATTGATATCTTAACTGAATTAAAAAAGTTTCAGAAGCATTTTAAACATTTTATTTCCAAACGTATAAATGATTAACCCTTTACTATTATTTCCAATAGCACAAGAATATTCAAATTATTATGTTAGAAACTTTAATATGACAAAATTTATTCTGTTTTTATATATTAAATATTAATACGTGAAAAAATGTTAAATTATTTTTTAGTACAACTTATAATTTATTAAAACAGTAAACAATATTGAAGATACAATGTTTTTAAAGTATTACATCTGTTGAATTATTTTATTTTATTATTTTTGTATATGGAAAATTAATTTGAAATAAAGGATATCCAGATAATTTTTCAATTTTTAAATTTAATATTGAATACATACATTTATTTAGTAATGAGAAGTTTAAATATTTTTAACGCAAATTTAAAATTATATATAAAATCAGTGAACAAATATTATAAACTAATAAATTTTAAATAAACATTATGCATTATATAATTTTAAAAGAAGATTATTTATAAAACAGTTGCGTGGGTATATTATTAAAATACATATTCAATATTTGTTAAAATGTATTGCGAATTAGTTTCTTGAAAAGAAATAAAAAATTATGTTGCATAAAAAATATTGTCGTGTTTATAATTTAAGCTCTTCTAAATTTATTTAATATTTTAATAACAATCCTAATATGATTTAATTGTAATAAAAGTATAATTTCAAATAAAATGGTACATATATGTACAATTAACAGCACATCAAACAATTATTGAAAAATTTTATATTTACTCTTATACTTTTATGTTACTTTGATTTATTATTTTGTATAATTGATTTTAAATATATACAATTAAATAATAGAAATACATTAAATTTGAAAAACAGAATGATCTTTAATCAATATAATTATCTAGAATTCATATATGTTAAAATATATTTTATTGATCGATGTTCACAATGAATTAAAATATTAACCGCATATATATTAAAGATTTTATTATTATTTCGAAATATAAACTTACTGATAGAGTGAATACTACAGGTTAATATTACTTCTTTATTCTAAATACAAAAAATATTAAATTTCAAATAATTGTGATGTAAAATAGTAAAAACTTTATTTTGTATTAATATTTAATTAATAAGATTAATAATAATAATTTTCATTCATAAGAATGAATACTTGACTTTTATAATTTTGTATTGAATAATTATTCCTGTTGTATTTCAAATTGGAAAAATCATTGAAATATTAGAAAATAAAATCTTAGATATAAAGTCGAGTTCTATTTTTCCCTTTATATACGTAAGAAGTTTTACGAATATTTTACTTTCATTATATTCGAGAACAACATAACTATTAAATATTAAACAATAATTGAAATTAAATTTAATACATAAATAAAATGATTGTATATTTAAAAACATTTTCATAAATTATCAGTTTTTAATAAAATAGTAAAAAATGAATGTTAGTGTATAGTGTAAATTTGTATCATTCGATTTTTTATTAATTCCTATTCTACGTATTTCTCTTATCGCAAATGATCTGATGAATAATACGACTTTTAAATCTAAGGTGTATACAGCATCTATACTCATTAGATTAATATTATATAGTACATTGGATTAGTTTGTCACTAAGTATACGCTCACAATAATTAACGCGAGTTCGGCGTCGGCGACTGCGACGGCGGCGGCGACAGCAGCGGCGATTTTCTATACAAACTAATTGCTGCTGCCCATAATATGACATCCTTATTATCGCCGCAGTCGCCAACGAAGCAGTCTCTCAGTGTGCTGGCAGAAAAAATACGTTTAATTTGGGTAGGCATTACATATAGTGAAATCGAGTGCAAATTTAAAGAAGATTAGTGAGGAAAGCAGTATGAAGTATTACCGAAGGGTTAATGCACGAAGTCTACTAACTTTTTCTCTACAGTATTGCGTACTATTACCAACCCTATTACATCAAGTATTTACACAGAGTCTCCGTTTCACTAATTCTATAGAAAATAAAGAGTATATGTTGACAACAAAAGATTTTTTTCTTGGACCCTGCTTAATCAATACTAACAAAATTTGTCCTGATCGAGAGATTGGATTTTTTCTCTTCACTCGCAAGAATCAAATTCTTGGTCAGAAAATTTTTATTAACAGTACTGGATCAAATTTGGGTGATACTGATTTTCAATTGCGAAATCCCACAAAAATTATTGTTCACGGTTATAACTCGGACATGCAACTTGATTCATTAGTAGACATTCGACAGGAGTATTTGAAGAAGAATTATTATAATTTAATTGCTGTAGATTGGCGCAGGTTGGCGGCTGGACCATGTTACCCAATTGCAGTATACAACGTTCCTCACGTTGGTCAATGTCTTGCTCAGCTAATCGATAGACTTAAAGATTATGGAGCCATG
Source organism: Ceratosolen corneri (assembly GCA_030522565.1). NCBI lineage: Eukaryota > Metazoa > Arthropoda > Insecta > Hymenoptera > Agaonidae > Ceratosolen > Ceratosolen corneri. The sequence continues at coordinate 4,598 of JAPYYT010002975.1, read as the reverse complement.
GATATCCATATAATTGGCTTCTCTTTAGGTGCTCATGTTCCTGCTTACTCAGCTAATTATTTAAGGCCTTATAAAGTACCAAGAATAACGGGTTTGGATCCAGCTATGCCGCTTTTTATCACTGTTAATAAGGATCAGAAACTCGACAAAGGAGACGCAGAATTCGTGGATGTCTTTCATACCAATGCTTTCGTGCAAGGTAAAATTGAAGAAAGTGGACATATAGACTTCTATATGAATGGTGGTATTAACCAGCCGGGATGTTGGGAAAAGAGAAATCCGTTTGGATGTAATCATCATCGTGCATCTGTATATTTTGCTGAGTCTATTAATAGTAAAATTGGATTCTGGGGATGGCAATGTTCGGGTTTTTTGCCTTATTTATTAAGATTGTGTCCCCCAAATTTACCGGCAGTACTAGCTGGTGATTCAGTAGATAAGACTAATAGAGGATTCTTTTTGGTCAAAACAAAAGATAAAAGTCCTTTTGCTGAAGGAATGTTCACGGTTGAAAATTTCATGCCATAAATTTGTGTTTTTTTTATGTGGTACTTAATTTTCATTATGAATTATTCGTATGAATATATTTTTAAATAAATATTTGAACTAATCATAATTTTATAATTTAAAAGTTAACTATATTAATTACTAACAAATACAGAATGTTTTTTTAAATATATAAAATATTTTCTACTAAATGAATTTTATTAGCTTAGACAGAATGAAATGATTTAAAGTACTGCCATTATTACTATATCATTTATTACATAAAATACATATTTAAAATGAAACTAAAAACATGTTTTCAATATTTATAAGACCCTGATTTTTATACGCAATAATTGTTTTTAATGAATTGTTTAAGTCGTTGATGACGATGACTGCAATTAATTATTGATATTGTAATATACAATAATAATTATAGTCTTGATATAATTGTGCACATGTATATTTAAATCTTGTTTGCAATATTGATTAAAACTTAATGGGATAATAATTAATAATAAAAATTAATAATTTATAAATCTAGTTTATACATCTATATTAATCTATTCAAATCGGTACATAAATAATACTGTTGTGATTTATTTAGAAAAATAAAAAAATTATTACTATAATGAAATAAAGAATATAATTATATTTAGAGAAAAATTTTATTATCTTTAGTTTAACAATTCCAATGTAAAATGAAAGTATTTGTATAATAAATCAATTTAAAAATTAGCTCCTTACGTAATATAATTAATTTTATAGTACTTTTAAGATATTTTTATTTTCAAAACATTTAAATAATTATAAATATTATTATAAAATATATTTTCTAGTTTATTATAAAATAACGTTCTAATTTATAAGGTAAATATATATATAAACAATTGTGATTTCTTATTTATCAAATTATTTGAAAGAAAATTTAATTGTTTATAAAATAAAATTACTAAATAAAATGGTGTAAAATTATTTTACTGCATAAAGTATGAATAATAATTATTAACAGAACAACTTTTATGTAAATTTAAAATGTTCACTTTGTGAAGTCATCACATTACATTTTTGTTAAAGAAATTTAATTTATTTATACATTGAAAATTATCACTTTATAATATATTTTATAATGTAAACACTTTGTACGTATTTTATAATAGACGCATTATCTTTCATTAACAAAATATAATAAACTCGATATGTTCCTAAACTTGTTCAATATTATTAAATGAATAAATTATGTATTTGCGAAGGCTATATGTATAAATAACTATAATTTAATAAAATATTTCTGGTAAAGTATATTTATAAAAGTAAAAATGGTATCTTTATAATAATCTCTACAATATCATAAAAGTATCTTTATAATAAATTATAAAAAATTATAGTAAGAACCTTTATTTTATTTTTGTGAACGGCGTAATTATAATAAATGTATTCTAGTATAATAATGTACTAATTGTATTATAATTTAAACAAAAATTCAATTTAAACAAAAATTTACTAAATTGAAAAGATCCAAATTTAATATATTTACATGTATAAACACTAATCTATTTAATCATCTATTTGATTTGAAATTCTCTTACTCATTCTTTGTCTGTATATTTCTTTTTTTCTGTATTTTATATCACATATATATAATTCTATCTAATTCTATTTATTTCATATATATATATATCAAGTATATCGCGAATTTAATTAATTGTTTTGTATTAAAACTTTTATATTGAATACATATTTTACTTTCATTGCATTAATTGTACTATATTGATATTCTTTAAAATTTATGCACTATTTAACTTTATTAAATTATATATATATATATATAACTAAATTTTGTATATTATATTTTATAAATACATAAGATTTATTAAAGTTATTATATATAATATTAATGTATCAAAATTTACTTATAAATAATTACAATACGTCCATATGTTTGAAAATTAATCTGAGTATGAACTCTTACCAAGGTGGTAGGGTGGAGTATATAAGAGTATATATAAGAGATAGGCAGATAATAAGGGGAACAATAACAGGAATGATAAAAACTGAACCAGTGATGTTTCGAATACAATTGTATATATACGAATACAATATATCTTTATTGAAAATATTAATAGAAAATATATCTGTATATTGCCTATGTTAATAATATAGATGAAAAATATAAATAACTATAAATTGTCTTGTGGATAATAATGAATTAAATTATGATTGATAGAAAATATAATGCTGTAATTTTTTAAGAGCTTAATGCCTCCATACAATCTTGATAATCAGTCGTAAATTGATTACCGCATTGCTTGGAAAATAATACTTTTTCTGAAATCAGATATTTTTATTTTCCAGACGTTAAATAGGCTTTGTTAATGATAAAATATTTGACATACCTGTCAAATTCAGTATGTTAGTATAAGTAAATACTAAAGTAATACTTTCGTAGATTTATATAATAGATTTATAATATAAATAATATAATAAGATTTATAATAATGTAATATATAACGTATGCAGGGTCCCGAGTGGTAAGCCGGCCATCAATTGTAAGGTAATTGCTGCATGCTATCGTGTTGATGCCACGATGCTGCGGACTGTATTACTTTCACCTAGGAAAATGATTGTCCAAAGGCGCTCAGTTGTAAATTGAATATCTTGAAGCTTGCAAGGCTTCTTGAAGTCCAGCAGCTTTGTAAAATTGCACTGGTGGTACCAGACTAACTTAACCTTGAAGTTTAGATGCACAATGATCCTATGCGAATCTTCACAGATTTGAGAAACTCTGATTAATTAGATAACTACCTTGTATTTTATTAAAGATATTTAAAAATTACAATAGTCAGGAGTTCTATATTTCAAGGGTTCAGAGTTCTGAAAGTTCAAAATTCTATTGCAACAACTCGTGCAATCTATTTTATTGACATCACCCTGCTTCTTCGCGAGGGTCAGGTGCCTCGGGAGTGGGAAGATCGGTTCACAAACAATTAGTATACTGTGATTGGTATGCAGCAATGATTACGGGTGGACACTGGGTAGGGCCTCGTAAGACAATGGATGATGGATAGTCACTTATAGTCACACTGCTGTGCAATAGACAAAATATAAATCTTGCTTATTTTTTTCATGGGAACGGTATTGCTAAATTACGACGGTCAGCGTTCTTGGTGTTCTTAGAATATTTATAGCTATCTTGATTTTATTTCGTTTTGAAATAAGATACGCGACAAAAATGGGTCTCACGAATTCTAGTCGTATGCAAAAGTTGTAAAAACTGGTGAAGTCGAGATCATAAGATGACACTTGGGGATTCTTGTAGAAGGTAAACATTTTCGGGGGCTATCTGGCAAACATAAACATGTTGAAATTTCTAATGAATTTTTCAAACAATGAAATACTATAGATATACAATCTAGATTCCCACGGAATCTTTTCGTACTGAAAACATTCCATTTTTTTCTTGAACATAAATTAATAAGTATATCTACATTAGTCTAAATAAAGCGACTTGTATGATCCTGAGCAACGCATACGCAATTATTTTGCATTCAGTTCTCCCTCTTTCCTAGAGCTATGTGTTTCTTTCATTTACAACTTGGAGAGAATTCACACGCGGGTTAATTTCGAAAGAATAGACATTACACGAGAATGGCGAGTAGAACAGCATAATTAACTTGTATAATTGAGTATCATCTAACGTACATTAGATATTTAAATACCACCATTCCAATTTAAAACTAAAAGTAATTACTTTGATGCAGCACTAGTTATTTAAATTTTGTATTTTAAAACAATATTATTGGTTCATATTCCTTAATTAAGAATTTCTGTGAAGAGAATAACGTAAATAATATAGATAATCTATTCTTGATGTAAAAATGTTAATTATAGTAATAAATCTAAACGACTTAAAAAACCATTATTATTATTCGGGAATTGAGCCCGAGAAAACACTCTCTGGTGGAGCGAGGGAGAGGGGGATAGTGGAGGTAAAGAGATAGCAGAGTGGAAGCAAACAGAGACAAAAGTGGCGTGGGTAATACTGTTGTTTATTTTATGGTAATGAAATATAATGCTGTCATTAGACGATGTGGTATAATTATATATGCTGT
>JAPYYT010002974.1:0-21910 GCA_030522565.1 Ceratosolen corneri | reverse complement strand
AAGAGATGGAAGGTTGCACTTGACGACCGAAGCAACCACTGTTACTGTACCTATTATTATCTGCTGTATACTGATATAAAATTGTATTTGTACTAAACCTACTATTATCTACTATACACTGATGTCAACTTATACTGTATTTTTCTCTTCTCTATCGCAAAGTTCTCTGATTTCTCCAATTACTTCATTATCATAGCTAATTGATTGATATTAATTTTAGAAATATATTTTTTATGGGTTTTAATATGAATAAATATACCTTTAAATTTTTTTAAATTTAAAACTTTAATGGAATTATCAAATGACTAGTTAATACAATTAAATTAAGTAATTTTTGTCAAAATAGTAAATTGAATTTTCTTTTTAATTTCTTAATTTAATTAGTATTAGGTTTATTTTATTTTTTATTATACGCTGCCATACAATTTTACTTAACATATATATTATATATATGTTATATAATATATATATCTATACATATATACTATGTAACTTTTATTATTTATTAAATCTGTAAATTAATTGTATTAATTTATTTTATTTATCTTATTATTTTTAGCAGATAATCGATTGAATATCGCTTTTAATTCAATGCAATTATTATAAATTAAATTATGTACGAGCTGTACTAATAATGGCTCATAAATATATTCTTATTTGAATGAATAAATTGATTTTATTTTTGTTTTTTTTAGATTGATATTTCCTTAAATTTTCTTAAAGTTTGTGATTGGTTATTAAATTCAATGGAATATATCTTATTTACATGAATAAATCTATGTAAATTCATAAAGTCATCAAATGAAGAAAATAGAAAATTGTGGAAAATTGAATACTTTTTATTACTTAAGAAGTAAGTAAAAATAAACATTTATTATTACTTAAAAACTATAAGTAAAATCTAAAAAAATAATATTAATATATTAACTGTTTTATATTGATTCTCGTATTTAATAATTTTAATGCATATTTTGTAAAAAAAAATGTTTAAAATGATCATTTTTTATTAAAGTAAAAATTAAATAATCATTACATATTTTAAAACAATCATCAAGTATTTGAAAGTCATAGGACAGTTCATCTTTAATAATGCACCAAGCGACATACTAAGACACTCTGCATTTTCCACATAATTTGATAAGAGATAAATAGATAGATACATAGAGATAGGAGGAGGAAAAGAGCCTGCTAATGTCGACAAATAACTAATGTAAACTAATTTCGCGGGTTAGGACATTGGTTAAAGGGTAACCCTCGAATTGGTCTGTTTGCATTGAAAATAGAAGTTCTGAGGTTGAATGCGGTTCGCCATCGGGTTTATAAAAAGAGAATTACAAATATAGATGGACAAAGAATTAAATAAATCGAAGGAATGGATACATTCGATTAAAATATTACCAAGTATTAAAAGATAGCTGGAAGTTATAAATTCCGTTTAAAATGTTTTATGTGTAAATGTTGCATATAAAAATTTAGTTTTTATAATGCCGTTAACTTCAATTTTCGAATTTATGACAAATTGAACTAAAAATAAAGAAATATTTATATATAGTTAGGTAGTTATCTATATATTTTTGTTTAGAACAACTTATAATATAACAGTAATCTACAATTTATATTATATACAAATTTAGTAGAAAAATAAGAAACGTTGAATGTAATTTCATTTTCATTTCGATATAATATAAATTTTATTTATCAATTACGTATGCATTAGTCAATTATTAATTATTAATTATTAATTATTAATTATTAATTATTAATTATTAATAATACATAATATTACATTGTTACATTTGTATATAAACTTTAATTTTCAATATTCGTACATTTATCTTTTTCTTTACGATAGTAAAAGAAAAATTTAATGATTGAAATTTATAGATAATTTACTATTTATTTAATATAAAATAATTTTTCGTAAAATAAATTATTCGTTAGAAAGAGAAAAAATGAAAAAAAGGAATTTAATTCATTTCTCCATGTGTAGGAATCATCAAAGCACTTCTTTTTCATTGACTAAAAATCCACTTCTCGAGTTCTCATTTCTCCAATCTTGTTGCTCTCACTGCAGTGCATACGTACATAAAGATCAGCGGGTGCCATTGGGACGCGATCGCAAAAATCAGCAAACGCGACTTGCTCAATGTGCAATTATTGCGATATTGCTTTCTGGGAGAGCAAGAGAAAATCGAGCGCGTTGAAATCTACCACCGACTTCTCCCTCTCTTCTTCTCACTCCCTTACTTCCGCTCTCACCATGACTATATGAGTACGAGGGCGGATCCGCTAGATATTGGGCATTCAATCCCAGACGGGCTTAAAGATTGCATTCCATCTCTATTTCTATCTCTTTCTCGTTCATCTGTTTTAGATTCTCTCTCTATCTTTCCTCTTTTTTACCTCTCTGACTCTAACATCGCATTAACATGCATGAGCTCTATGTGATTGTTTTATTCTAACTCTCACCTCTTTTCAGTTACTCCCTCCCCTTACTATCGACTCTGCAACGAATCTGCGAGTAAGGCAACTCTCAAAATCCGGCAAATGCGAAACGCGCAGGGAGAAAAGATAGACGGTTGAAGTCTATCAGGTAGATGAACTAACAATATGAAGGGGTGGTGGTTTGATACTGAAAAATATGCAGAAAATTACACTGTGCACAAATTTGGATTATAAAAGAACAATTCTGATTTCAGTATAAATAAGGCAAGTGAGTATTTCATTAACTTATTTTTATATTATGAATAGAATAAAATATATGTTAGAAATATATTTTAGAAATAATTGTATGTCAATGAATTCTTATATATTATATGACAAGAATAACATATTATTAATAAATATTACAAGATATATATTTTTATGCAGTATATTCTATAATAGGAGAATTAATAATAAAGAATAAATAATTATATTTATAATAATAAATATTTAGATTTAGAATTTTACTTCATAAGTTATAAATTGTATATTATAAAAATGTAAAATTTCTGTATTCAAAGAATATTTTTACGCACATATTATCTTATATAAATTTATAAGTACTAGAATTAAAAATAAAAAAATGTAAGTAGATTATTATTTAATTATTTTTTTATTTATTATTCAATAAAATATTTTAATGATTTGTATAACTAGATGATTCCTAAGATAAATATGTAACTATGATTAATACACAAGCTGTTTCAATTACAATAAAATATTGATTTAATATGTTTCAGTACCGTTCGAGCTGAGTTAAAAATTTACAAATTTATAATTTACCAAAATCTCTTTTGTATAATGATTAAAACCACAGGGTTATGTGTATATAGATGGATGAGAAATACGGTTCACTCTATTTCCCTAACGTACTTTTATTTTACTTTTTATGCTGTGTGAAATCCCAGACAGGCGATTTTTCGCTGTGTTTGCTCAAAGCGAATGAAATTTTCAGGAGAAACTGGAGGGAGATGACCGCCGCATGTCTCGCCGCGCAAAAGCGCTCGATTTCCGGTGCTGGCGCTTCGACAGCTGCAGTCAATCTCGGGAACCCAGCTCCCGAGAGGGAATATGGCGAGATTTTAATTTTTATTTCGAGAGTCATGAACAATTGTTTGGTACTTTTGAAGAACAAATTGTATGCGATACAATTTTATTCATATATAAATCATAAGCGGCTGCTTCATGATGAATGAATGATGTATTTGAGTTTGATATAATAATTGTAACGTAAATAGTTCTTTTATTATATCTATGCAATTAAGAAAATTAAACTTATATGAATTCAAAAGTAAATAATTATATATCTTGTTACTTTCTATATATAACATTATAGAAATTTGAACGATTGAGAACTGAAAATAATGTAGCATTAGTAGAACTTCTAAATTGGTTTATTCATACTGTATTATTAAAGTTACCAATACTATACAACAATGTTGTTGGAACTTAATTAAAATTATATACTTTTAAGATATATATGTATTTTTAAGATAAACATAAATATGTAAAAGTATTCCTTAAGGAACTAAAAGAAGTAACTAAGAAATTTTATTCATAAAATTAAATAAATATGTTAAATTTGAACATTCATTCGATAATAAAACTTATGTTTCACAAACATAATGAATGAAATATAAAAATATATGGTATGCATAGCAATACTACATTAAAAGATCTATCATCTATAATACAATGTCTTTGTAATTTCTAAAGATCAAAAGAATTTAAAAATTATGTATATATACTAAATAAATTTGATGAATGTTTTATAGTATCATTAAACATTTTAATATTAGGTAAAATACTGAAATTTTAAATTTATGCTCATCATTATTATTTTGTAAAAATATATAAATCTATAAGACAAATAAAATTTTAACATAAATAATAATATAGGAAAAATTAAAATATTAATTAATACAAATCAATTTTTGTTTTTTTTGTTTTTAATAATATTACATAAATTATAATTATAATATATAAATATGTACAATTTTTCTTAAAAATATTTATTTAAAAATTATTTAACATAAGATGGATAAATTCTCTTCGTAAAAATTGTTTAGTTTTAATTTTTATAAAATTATCAATTTCATTTAAAAATAATTTTTGTTGTCAAAAAGAAAAATTTTGATTTTAATAAAGTAGTTTTTTACTATTTATTTAAAATTATTTCTTATGAAATACATAATCATTTTCCTCAATGTATAATATATATTTTATTATTTTATTTTCTTAATAATTGGAATAATAGAAATATGATAAACAGGTAATGTCGAAGTCAAGCAAGTTCTGAAGAATTTTTCATCCTGTCTTACTTTATCATTCATACAAGGGTTGTTATATTGTTATTTCTCTGTTGAAATAATATATTATATAAGATTGAAAATAAATCATTTTTTTTTAAACTATAATGATAAAGATGAAAAAATATATATATTTAATTATTTTTAATTTGGATTATTACTAAATAAATATAAATAAATGATATAAAATTATAAAAACAATTATTTTGATTTATTATATATTAAAACATTAATTGTAAAATAATAATTGTATATTATAAAAACGTAAAATAGTTAAGTACTATTATATAATCGAACTATTACTATAAATGTTTACAAATTTGAAATAGAAGGATCGATTAACCCTATTATTTATATTTGGTTGTCCTTATGGATAATCCACAGGTACAACGAGTTAAAAAATGTTGGCTACTAATTAGTAATATAACCTAAAAGACATAAAAAGAAATTTTCAAGTAAATTGTTAATACTGATACATTGTAATACATTATAGTAGTCAGTGAAACATAATTAATCATAGGAATTACTTTGAAGTTTGTAATTGATGCAGCTCATACCAAGCACTAAAAAATAAATTGGGTATCGTCTAGATCTACGACAAAGAATTATAAGATTAGATTTTATGTTTTTAAATAAAGTATAAAGATATACTTTTAATGCTATGTTTATTTATTTTTTCAATTAAAGTGTAAATAAAAAGCAGCTTGTGAGTAATTAAACTTTAATGACTTACTAATTAGTTATTTATATAAGAGAATATGTAAACAAAAGAAAATTTATATCTATTAAATATACATTGTAACAAAAATTTTTATTTTGTTTCTTGTATTTAATATATAGAGAATTAGTGATTAAATACTTATTTATTGTACTTTAAATGTTTACTTTTTTTAATGCGAATAGAAGATCATTAAATGCTAACAAAATATAAGCATATACATTATTATAAATTTTACAACATAAATACATATGTACAATTATAACAAATATGTACATTATAATAAATCATATATATTATAACAAATACAAATATATACAATTATGTCGGTAAAAATAGTTATAAAATAATTTTATAAATTTATTATCTGTAAATATAATTTGTAAGCATTATAAATATACACATATATAACTACAATATAAACATATGTTAATATGTTAATTATCAATTAAAATCAAATTTTATTTGATTCCATATTAAAAGTTCAACTTAATCATACCACAACTATTCGGTTTGAAAATTGGAACAGTTTTGTTTATGTTCTCTCTCTCTCTCTCTCTCTCTCTTTTTCTCTCTCATTCCATCTTTAGGTTCCTATTTTACTTTTTTATTATAAGAGCAGATTGTATAAATATTTAAAATATTTCATAGATTATACAATGCTCACATTTTTAAAGAAATGTTTGTTTATCTATTTCGTACATTCTTAGTCTACTTTTAAAATATGTACTTTTCAATATAATTAAGTTTATAGTCTTCGCTTTAATAAATATATTATATGATATAATTATGTAGCTAGAAATATTATGAAAAATATGATGTTGATTTAATTCAGTATATATTTTATAATTTTAATTGAATATTATAAAAAATATTTTAATACATACTAATCAATAGATGAAGTGGTATTAAACATTATAAATATTATTGGAAAGTAATATAACAATATATATTTCAAGTTAGAAGAATATATTTTTTTAGAAAAGAGTAAATTTAGAAAGGTAAAAAAGGTAAAAGGTAAGAGTAAATTATTAAAGGTGCTAAAGTTACATTATAAATTAACAGCATTTATAATAAAATTTAGTAACAATATTACAATTCAAGAATTATTTTTGGTTATTTATTAATAGCAAAAATTCCATTTCTCATTGTTAAATAAAGTTATTATTTTTTATATAAAACAAGACCTATAAGATAAATGAAAGACTAGAATTTTTATTTGTGAAATACTTTTTGACAAAAATATTGATTTCACATAACTGATAAAACAACAGCTTATAAGATAATGTGTTACGAAAACCGTAATCAATAAGATAATTTTAATATAAATACTTTAGTAAAATCTTCTTACATTATTGTATTTTATTAATTCATGTAATATCGTGAATACAAGTAATTATAACAATAAAATATAATGTATTAATTTATTTAATTAAAAACAATAATCATAATCATGAAATGTTATAAATAATTTTCAGAAGGATGGAACTGAAATTAAAGCTAAACATTAGAGTAAAATATTGATATCATTATTAAAAGATATATTAATTTTTATGTAAATATTAACTATTATTTTTCTATTTAAATTGAACGTATATTTTGAAAAATTTTTATCTCTATTTAAATGATATCTTTTTATGAATTTGTTTGAATAAAATAAATTATTTTATAAAAAAAATATAAATTCATGATGTATGTTATTACAAAAGTAATTATTAAAATTAAAAGTATTAAATATATCTATTTAGTTAATATTTATAAATATTTATTAATTTAAAAGCAAATAGTTATAAAACTGATCTTTAAAATTTTGTTATGAAAACAATAGAAAATAATTCTACTAGATAAAGATAATAATATTAATCAGTGTAAGAGACATTATAACAAAAATGAGCGTTCTCCTCTTCATTAGGTGTTTTGAATTGACGTCTTCTTTTCCATTCACCGTTGAAATCCAGTAAGATGACTATTCGACATCACCACATCCAACCATGTCACGTTGTCTTCATTCTTGGACTATGGTTCAAGATTTGAAAGGAAAAAAAATATAATTCGCGTTCTTTCAAATATACGAATCACCATGCATAACAATACCAAGCAGTCGAAACCTTTGTGACAATAGATCTTAATAGAATGAGGTGCACACGTCTAGATGATTTGCTGTTACAACACTTCATACATAGATTTCTATACAACTTCATACATAAACACATAAAACATAAAACATAAACACTTCATACAAGATTTCTATTGTGCAAAGTAGACAACTTAACTACTGATATTTTATCAAATAATTTATTTATTTAATACTATATGCAATTTAGTGACATTCTGTAATTTTATTATATTAATTTTATTAACAGATTTTGTAACACTTTACTATTCATATTTAAATAATCGTAATACTAAAATAAATTATATAAAAATACTGGGAAACATAATATTCTATATAAGATATTTCTCTTAGTATTTACATAGTTTTTAATACTATCAGAATTTGAATAATATTAATAATAAAAATATTTAAAAAAAATTAAATAATTATGTTGATAAAATAATTATTAGCATAATACTAATATATAATTTTTGTGAATGACAAATAGTAAAATTTAAAAATTTTTTATCAAGATAATGATGTTTGATTTAGTTATTCAAAAGTTATAGTTGATTATTATAAATTAAATATTTTTATTACTATAAATAGAAAATTTTTGGTTATCTTTACGATGAAAATATAAATTGACATTTAAAAATACCATTCGATTTTGAAAAATATATTTTAATATACTGATTGTTAATAGTAAGATGAAAGTTTTTATTCAAGTAGTTTAATAATGTATTATCTATTAAATTTTTAAAAAAGTAAATTGTAGATACATAGTGTAAACATTTTTTAGATGTGTAACTTTTAACAATTTTGAATAAATAAACGGCTACATTTTTAATGCAGCTAAATATTTAATATTTATTTTATGGAAATTAGATATACACGGAAAAAGAAGTAGTGGATTGTATGTCTCATTAATTAAACCGAGATTCTATTTCTTCTCTACTACTTCAGCGTATCGAGAAAACGAGTCACGAGAACATCTATTCTGTCATTAAATGATGATAGTACATGTCGATGGTATAGAGATATATGAATTTTGTAACCACATCGACGAATTATGTATTTTGGCACTATCTAAATAACAGAATGAGACCAGAGTGAGTTTTTAAGCAGATCGCGATTGTCTTATAATAATCAACGAGAAAGTTTGGAACAAATATGAACAAGGCCGAAATTATATTCTTAATTATATTCTTGATTTATATTATTTATATTTTTAAATTTAATATGTTCCATATTACAACTTTATATATTTTTAATATATTACAACTTTATTGAAATTCTTTATTGAATAGTACACATTTTTATGATGAAATTATTTTATATCTGCAATTTGGAAAATTATTATATTCTCATTTTTAGAATAAAAATTTATATACAATATATTTAAAATTAATAATGATTTTATATTAATATATTTAAAATTTTTTTGATATTTATAAGATATTTACATATCTGTTTTGTTATTCACATGATACATACATAAATATTTGTTAGTATATTATACTATATTGTAATATATCAACTCTTTTACAAAATACTGCTAACTTATATGCATTATAAGTATACGCGCATTCATTCTCCATCCAATGCTTGATGCTGATTTCATAAATTGAATATATGCAAGTACGGGATTTGGACTATTACAACTTACAAATATTTTATAAAGGCATATACAAGCTCATATTTTGCTTTCAGGGCTGTTTTAGAGCACACAGACATGTTATCTATGAATTCTAGAGCTGCTAGCATAATAGAGGAACAGCGAGTAAAAGGAATTGAAGGGAAGGGAATTGAAACTAAGTAGCGATCCCACAGAATCAGAGGGACAATGGGCCCCAAGACCTCCGAGTGTGTATATTTTGACTTTTTGACAGATGGCTGCCCCCTGCCGATACTCCGTCTTTTAATGCGTATTTCTAAGTTTATACTCTCCGATGAAAGATATATATATATATATATATATAGTTGATAAATAGATACATAGATAGATAGATAGATAGATAAAAAGACAAATGGATACAGAGAGAGAGAGAGAGAGAGAGAGAGAGAGAAGTCGAAATGTCGATCTGTACCACATTGTTAAAAGCAAGGAAAGAGACATTCTTCTTTTTTTTTTATTTAATTGTATTTTTTTCCTTTTTTAATCCTCAGTACTCGGTGACAGCAGAATCTTAGCAAGCCTCTCAATACCCAGTGTCATGAACGATCGGAGGTTGAAAGTGGAAACGTATTTATCTGTGTAAGATGGCGAACGATGGTTGATCGTTTTGACCGATGCTCACAATAAACCACGCACTGTTGGATCCAGATGATGTATTTATGAGCACCTTCACAACATATCATGGAGGATTCTAAAAGCTATGATGATGACTTTTTCTACAATTCTAAATTCATCTTTCAAGGTGAGCTTTTCTATACTCTTCTCTCTTCTTTTTCTTTACCAAAGAAATTCGAAAATATCATAGAAATGTCTCATTCCAGAGCATTTACGATCTGTTGCTGCATTTTGGCTTTAAAGAATTTTCTTATTATATAAATTTAAATTAATATCACATATAGAGTGTACATGCTGGGCTATTTATATCAAGTACGTAATTTAGGGCATTTTATCTTAGAAATATATATTTTTATATTAGATATTTTACGATTAAGATCTTGTTATATATTGATGCACAAATATTTCTGATCTTATTTTTTTATACTATTTGAAATTTAACGAAATTTAATACTCATCAATTATATAACTTTGCTTATATAACTTACACAATAGTACAATTATAAATACAGTAGTACAATTATAAATACAGTAGTACAATTATAAATACAGTAGTAAAATTATAAATACAGTAGTACAATTATAAATATAGTAGTACAATTATAAATACAAGTAGTCGATTTAAAATATAATATAGAAATATTTTATATTATACATTGAAATAATAATGTGTAGAAATTACAAAGCGTGTTTTCTTCTTATTGAAAGTAAAATTGAAGAGATATTTACAGATATATATAATTTTTATAAACAACTTTGATAAAGCTTTAAAGCTTTTAAACTGAACTTTCTCTGTACTCATAATTTATCAAGAACAATGAATAATATTATTCAATATGTAGTACCTACATAATCATAACTACATAACTACATCCTTATTAATGGTTTTATATTTTAATACATTGATTTATAGACGTGGTAAGTCTTCATGAATATCTAATTATTAAAAAATCACTGTTACAAAATAAAAGACAGCTATTTTAGAATATTATGCATAAAAAAATACAGTATAGAGTCCGTAAAGGAGGTGATTTTTTTGTAGTAAAAATAGTTCTACGCATTGTCCATATGTAGTAGAAAGAATGAGCAAAAGAAATCAAGAGAAAGAAAAGAGAAAATCAATAAGAAAAATCTTATGTTTGGTAAAAGAAGTTAAAGTAGGAATTAAGAGGGGAGGAATGAGAATGAATGAGCGAAGAAGGAAAGTATTCAGGATAGCAAGAGCAATACGCGAGTCCAGTGTGGCCACCCTGTGCGTTCTGATTTATGGGGCTCCGTAATGGCGAGCGATTCTCTTCTCATATAGAAATTTTTGTACGCCACGGGTCTTACGATTGTTTGGCCCAAAATATTTTCATTTAATGCATACGTCGTGTGTGGATAAAAGGTGCGAATCCACATATGTCAGAAATGAGTTCTTTTGCTTTATTGTGCTCAGAAATATATATATATATAAAGAGAGAGAGAAGGAAAAGTGAAACGTCAGTCAGACTCGTATCCGCAACTATGACAATGTGGAATGAAAAAGCATACGAGTACCATCACCTGCACCATTTGTGCAATAACATTCAAAACTAACATCTGAAATTTGTTTTGTAAAAGTTTTCTAGTTTTAGGGATGCTGGGATATTAGAATATAGTAATGTTTATATTTGTTGATGTGATTTCCATCTTCGCTCATAATTAATATTAAAGCTCCTTTAAAAATTATTTAATTTATGTAAAAATATTTGATACTATTTTTCATTCTGTGATAAACCTTGTATTATTTTTTCAACTATTTACTATATCTTATATATTTATCTTATAAAATTAATGTTATAAATCAAATTCATGATACTGTGTTTGTATAATAACATTTAATAAACAATTGTATATCATCATTATTAAAAGTTTTAATAATTATTTTGGTAGATAAGGATTTACGTATTTATTAAAAAAAAAATAATAAAATTAATTCGTTTGCATAATAGTAATATTAAATTTATCCAAAAAATGTTTAATTAATATTTATTTACTTTATAATTGATTTTATAAATAAGAATTATTAATATATATCTTCGTTTAAAAATACTTCAATATGAATTCTTAAAATAGGTTTTAACTATGCTATATTATTCAATATAACTAATTAATTGAAATTAATACTAATTTCTCTTTTTATTATATACTATTTATTTATAAATTATGTTAATTTAATTTTAATATATATAACATAATAATTTTGCATATCAAAATTCATTATTATTAATTTTGATATAATAATATTATATTAAAATTATAATGACATTTAATTGAAATGATGATTTAGTGATACATATGGAAATTAAAATTTACAATTCTCAAAGACTGAAACATATTTAATAAGCAGATTTTTGACATACATGTATATACAATTATTTTCAAATGGGTAACTTTTACAATTAGTATTAAATACTATTTTTATTTTAATATATATTAGTACATGTTAATCGAAGGATCCTTCTGTGTTCTGATATTTATCATGGGTATCCATAAATGGTAGGTGCAATTAATTTATTTATTCGTAGCTTGATATAAGTATAATGGCATGATTATAATAAAATACACAAATGCTTTTCTTTATCTCTGTTAATTTTACGTAAGATTATTCAATTTAACTCGTCAATCGAATAATAAATCTGAGACGTTTGATATCAACTGTCCTTATTTTTAGTAATTGAATTTGGATTATAAATACTACATCTTATTCCTTCGATTGACTATATTGAATGCTTTCCTTTTGTATATAATGATAACCTAATTACATACACAATGATTATAAAATTATATAATTAAATTCGAATTATTTATACCCTGTAACGCATTATGCCATAATACGTATATTTGCCATAACAATTCGTTTTTATTAATTCTTTTTATTGCTTTATTCTGTATAAAAATGATATTAAGATTTATCGTAACAGTTTTATATCACTTAAATTATATATCAAAAACATGTATATTATCGACAGTTATCTGTTATGTGATGGTGAACAGTTATATGTTATGCGATATATTTATTAAAATGACTTTGTTCATAATAATTCATAACCGTTATTACTGTATTAAATTTTTTTGAAAATTTGGTTTTATAAAGAAATTATTATAAAGTAATATAAACATATATTTTATTTTTTAAATAATTAAAATTTTATATAATCTAAATGCTTAATCTATTATTGATAAATTTGTTGAGTTACATATTTTGAATGTATGATGTCATTTTCATGAAATTATTCGCTTTTGGTTAAGTCACTGACGATAGAACATTTTTTTACAGATATATTGTGCACATCTTTTTCTTCTAATACTAAGTCCTTAAAATTAGAAAAAAACTACATCAATAGGATAGTAGACTATAAATTGGTCAATCTAAAAGGCTAACTGAGATGTGGATTGACGTTATACTCACCAAAAAGAAGTCGAAGAATTTAGGAAAGAATCAATAGAAGAACGTTAGTCTAGTATAGTAACGTAAAGGTATAGTACTTATATATTTATTGGAAATAACTTTAGTTTAGAGTAATTTAATGCTATAAATTTTCTTATACATGAAGCATCATGCACAGGCGTTTATGTATGAATTCATATCCATTCATTCGAGAAAGACTTCTATTCATAATGCGAAGGCTTTTTTCTCTATGTTCTGAACCATGTATGTGGATGGAATTTTCTCGTGAGATCTGTAAGTTTCATTTTCGTCTCTAACATTGGATTCAATAGACTTTTCTCCATTTCTGCACTCCAAAAAGTAGTATTTAAATACTGAAGAATCTGAAAGTAAAAAAGAAAGATTAAGATATATGTGTAGTCAGATAATTACGCACATTTGTATATAAATAGAGAGGTAAATATGTATATAAATAGATAGAGGCGTAAGTGCACATTACGTACACACACGCAAACACACACACACACACACACACACACACACACACACACACACACACATATGTATATATTATATTTAGAGAGACGCAGACGAATAGCTTACTTTACTTTTTTTCTTTATAGAAGAACCATTGAGACGTCAATCATATATCAATATATTCCTGTCATTTTCTGATGATGGCTTTTATATGAAGTTTCTGGGTTATAAGCAGGAAATCCTCACCACCCGCAGCATATCATTATTTTACATGAAAAAGGGTGTGATCCCGTAGTAACTAAACTTAAACCAGTTAAGGAAATGTTCAAGATATTCTTTAGATGTCAAGAGAAATATGGTAAATTTTATTTTACTATAATATATTTTCTATCAAGCTTTTTCATACTCTGATATAAAAATAGATTCTTAATTTAATAGTCATTATTTTTCCATTATATGTTTATTAAATAATATATATTTAATATATTTAGAATACAGTCGATTTATACATCATTATTTTCTATTTCGATATTTGTAAATAACTTTAATTGTATAGGTAAATTAATTCTTGTAATAGCTGAATTTTCTTTATTAAATACACCAAATCTTCTATATTTTTTTGTATCTCACGTATTAGAAAGATATTAATTAATTCTTTCAAATTATAGTATATATTAATTTTAATTAGATGTATGTATATGTTTTATTTCAACAGAATTTTACATCTTAAATAGCTTTATGTAGAACATTTGAATACCTCATGAGATGTTCATATTTCTGTTACGTATTATAGATAATAATTATAAGAAATTTTAGTTAAAAAATGCACGGAGGTTGTGGTTAATCAGATTTACTTAAAACTATTAAGGTCAGAATAAAAATATTTTAACTATTGTAATTTATTTACATAATGTGTCTAAAATGAATGTTTTTTTGCAAATTTTTAAATATTGATTTCAAATTTTTAAAATCCATAATGTTAATTTATTTTTTATATTAAGTACTTTTAATTAAAATATAATTTTTAAATAATATATTATATATTACTATAACATTAACGAAAAATATAATGATTATAAAGAATGAAAATTAAGTGCTATTATAGTGCAAATATTATATTTAAAGCTTACAAAAAATGTTGTAATTGTTTTACTACGCAAATTTATAAATAGCGTTTAAATTATTTAGAACTGTTATTTTAGAGAACAAATGTAGTGTACGCAATGTAAGTATAAAATTAGATTTTATAATTATATTATTAGAAGTACTGCTACTACATATAAAATATAGAGTATAATTTATGTATAAAAAAAAATAATGGAAATTCCATTATATATATATATATATATAGACGTATATTGAATAAAAGTAAATTAGTAAATTAATAATAGGTTGTTGATAGTATATTAATGTTTATCATTCTATCGAGTATTTTAAATAATTAAAAAAATCCTCTTTCTTCCCAACTGATTGAGTTGTTAAAATTATGTGCAATAAAAAATAGAGGATTATCATAAATAGAAAAATAATTAAACATAGTAGACAAACAAATATATAGATGGATAGATACAGTAACAGAAAGAGAGAGACATAAAGAGATAGAGAGGGAAAGAGAGTAAAAGATATCAAAACGATGAATGTGCGATAGCCGATAGTCAGACGGGCAGTTTGAGTTTGCATGAATACGCAGATGCGGGTGCAACAGCTTGTGCAACGATGCGCGGACGCACGGGAGAGACGTAGAAGTGCTCTGCAGCCATATTGTTGACTGTCAATCACAATGGTGTGGATTTTATCTTTCAATTTCTGTCTCTCTATCTGTCTGTCTGTCTGTCTGTCTGTATGTCTGTCTGTCTCTCTCTCTCTCTCTCTCTCTCTCTCCCATTATTTTATAAATCTATATATTTATTTATCTGTCTATTTCTCTCTATTATATACGCTTGGGCACAACTAAGGCACAAGATTAATGCTTGCGTCATATTCGTCACCCTTTGCGGTGAGCAAGTGACACTGACGACGTGACGAGCCTGTACACACTTAAACCAGAAATGCATGTGCATACATATAGATAGTTATATTAGTGTAATTGGGGGCTGATCGTTCGTACGAATTTTTCGGGTGCTGAGTATGTGGTCAAATATTTCTATAACTTACATATTTCTTAAATTGATTGTTAAATTTCTTTTTTCAATTTTTTTTATATTAGATGTGTTTTGTTTAAATTTTGTTTAAGATTTTTTTATGTAAAATATTTCTTGCATTTGATGAAGCTTAAATATTTATATATTATGACTATTTAGTATAAGTTAAAGTTTATATTTAAGGAATCAATTATTAAATACAGAGAGTTTTCTAAAAAAAAATATTATTCAGATATTAATCAAGTTAACTAGATACCTTTAAAATTAAAGATAGATGGACTCAAAAAAAAAATTGAAAATAATTTTGAGTTATTATAAACTATGCAATTCATGAAACATAAAATAAAACTAATTACATAAAACATTTTATATACCGAATTTTTTAAGGTAGATTTAATATGAATTTAAATACGTTTTTAGATTTTAAAATAATCATTGGTGTTTATAGTCGTAAATTTAACACTTGTCAATGAAAAACTAAAATTGCATAATTTTATTGATTTGTGTATTTTATACATAATTTTATACAATGTATAATATATTCTATAATATATAATATTATAGAATATTATATAATATATATTATATATTTTATATAATATTATTATTTAATATTATATAATATATATTATATATTTAATATATAATTTTATTATATATTTATTATTATTACTATTATTATTTTTATTTATTTTATTATTATTTGTTTTATTATTTATTAATTATTATTATATATTATATATTATATTATTATATATTATAATATTAATTTTCATACACTTTTAAATTGTACAAATAGCAATCCAATGTTTGATAAATTTTACTTTATAAAATAACTATATGTTGAAATATGAAATTAAAATATAAATTTATTCATTTATGAATTTCTTAATGATTAAGAATCATTAGCTTTGAAAAGGTAGAACATGTATTTAAATTGATTATATACTCCCTTCTTCACTATACTTAAAGGTTTAGTAATAAATTATATATCTATGGTTATGTCTAGCAATTATAATGTTTGATATGCGAAAAATAATATTATTGTTAAATAAACAAGTAATTAAAATTATATTAAATATAAACAAAAAGTATTAACGATTAAAACAAAAATATTAACGATTTGCTTATTAATGATTGAATTTATCCATTTTACTTAAGAACTGACGTATTTTAATAACTTTTAATAATATATTGAAGCAACTAAAATATTTACGTAAGTAAATATTTAAATATTTACTTAAGAACTGACGTATTTTAATAACTTTTAATAATATATTGAAGCAACTAAAATATTTACGTAAGTACTATTAATTAAGATAATGCATAGCAACATCCTTAATATTTGGCTAATGTACATAAACGCAGTAAATGAAAATTTTTTAACGCGAATAGCCAATTCTTGAATTGGCATTTATAATAGAAAAGTAAAATTAATAGAAGTTCGAATAATACCCGGAACTTAAAAATTTAAAGCAATTTAGAATTTGTAAGTTTTAATTGAATAATAATTTACATTTAATTTAATAATAATTTTAATTGTCATTTTCTATAAAATTCCCCTTTGCAATAATTATAGCAATTATCTGGTAAATAAAAAAGAAAAAATATATTTATACACTTTAGTCAGGCATATAAAACAGTAAACGTAAAGCACGCTCACAGATTATTAGAGTCTTTATACGTTGCATTGCGCTATTAAGACCATGAATATTTCCACGCTTGATTATTTATGTAATACTTTGCCATCGGGCAACTTTACGGGGGCGCAAATTATCCCCATCAATATTCGGTGCTGTTTTTCTCCCTTCTTCACTACTGAATATAATCAAGTGCTATCTGTAAAGCCTTCTCCTTTCTTA
The DNA here is from genome assembly GCA_030522565.1 of Ceratosolen corneri. Classification (NCBI taxonomy): domain Eukaryota; kingdom Metazoa; phylum Arthropoda; class Insecta; order Hymenoptera; family Agaonidae; genus Ceratosolen; species Ceratosolen corneri. The sequence continues at coordinate 4,119 of JAPYYT010002974.1, read as the reverse complement.
TTCTCGTGGATAGCCTCCAAATACTTTTTGCTCTCTTTTACCAGGAATTATATTTTGACATTTTACGAGAAATTAATTCGAAGATCTTAAAAGTGCAGATATGTAGTAGCAAGATTGACTAACGGTAATAGTTCCTTTTTTCGCTTAATACTTTTTATATTTGATCGTTATGTTCTCATATATTATATATATTTACACCAAGTAATACAATAAGCTCTTTTTTACACGAAAATAAAAGAATATGAAAATAAAGACGAATATATCATTTCAAAATCATCTTGAATTGGGCGGTATGCAAATAAAAGATATGAAAAATGGATAAAAATTCATAGTCCCCATACCTAATTAATTATTTACATCAATTCACAAATGCATATACAGCCTAAATTATTTTTATATTCTATACTATTTATATATTTATTTAATTTAAACACGATATCTATTTAGACCGAGCGATTCAAATAAAAAATAATACAATGTATAATAAATAATACATTATTTAGTATTTTCCTTTTTTATTTAATTAATTTATGTTACATGTATCGAATGTACGAATAATACTTTATGGATTAAATTTAAAAATAACCTATTCAGACATTAAAAATAAAGATTAAAATAAATATTAATTTAGCGTTATTTATTTAAATAGATATATTTTTGAAATCTAAAAATGTTTAATTAAATTCAATTAAAATTGTAAAATAATAATTTTATTTTTTTTTGAGAATAATGAATAATGAATAAATAATTGATAAAATAAAATTTTTCATTCATTACAATCATTTAATTTTTATTATAGAAGAAAATTATATAATAATAAAATAAGTTTTTAATTTCAAAACATATTCAATTGATATTATAAAAAAAAAAAGTATATATATAATGAAATTGTTTATATAAACGTAATAATTAAATTTGATTTATTGATATTTGAATGATTCATAATCTTAATATATAATATCATATACAACTTTTAGGAAAGATAATTATTTCATAAAATATTACCCAATTAAACATAAATGTTTTAATTGAAAATAAAGCCTGTATCTTGACTCGATAATTTTTTATAACCATATCATGGATGTTTATTGTACAACCTATATAAGCAGAAAAGCACGTGAATAAATTCATGAATTCGTTGTATTACTACTGAAAGTCGATAAATTTGACCTAGACTTATTCGGATTTCCCACATCTTGCAACGCCTATCTGTCGCAGCGCTTGAGAACAAACGCTATGAAAAGCAAGAAATCACCGATTCCTTTGATACTTTCTTCCCTTGACCTCTTTCCAAGTAAAACTGCAGGTTTTTTCAATTTTACTACTTCTTCCATTGTACTTATTCTAGCATATGCGTTTTTTTTCACTATCGTTGAATCCGTGCTTGCATATTTTTGAACGATTTCCAGTGAAGGAAAAATTAAAATTATTTTCAGAATTCGAAGGTTCATTTATGATTTCTTAAATCGACCATGTACTTTACACTACTTAGCTGACGTAGTAGTAAAGTATTAAATTTAGAAGAAAGAAATATATTGATAAATTTATTATTATATTTTTATATATTTTACAATAATGTATACAAGGATAATGTGTGCAGTAAGGTTTATTACATAATTTTTATTATATAGTACATATTAAAATAATTGTTTTTATTACATAATATGTAAATAATATATTACGTTATAATCTAATATCAATTGAATTATTTTTATTATAAAAATACTATTCCTAACACATTTATAAATACAACAAATATATAAATAATTATAATTAAACATTTTTTGTTATTCAATATGAGCAGTTTAAATAATAACAAGAATGTTTATTTATTGTATTAAAAAAATTATTTTGTCTCAAATTTTAAAAAAAATATATTATTTTTATGGGTTTTATTTTAAATATTTTATTTAACAAATAAAATTTATATATTACTATTTCCAATATAACTATTTACAAAAGTTTTTATAATTATATTGATTTTATAATTTTATATTTTATGTAAATTTTATGAATTCTTGACTGTACTAAAATCATTTTTAATATTAAAATATGATTATGAGAATATTATTGTAATAAATAATTTAATGTAATAATTATTTAATTATTATTTTGAATAAACCAATTTCTCTGTTTAAAATTTTTTAACGTATTAAATGTCAGATTTTTGTGATATTTATATAACACTTAAGAATATCATGTAATTGAATAATTATTTACTATCACATAAATTATTTTAAAAATTGAAAATCATAAATGTGGTATTTCATAAAGAAGTATGGTTTAAACATTTAAATATGTATTTAAACACTTATACTGCATTGACTAAAAATATAATAATATACTTAACATAATTTTACAATTTTAAGTTCAAAATATATTGATGTTATTAAATTGAATGAAGTAACTTAAATTTATGTGTTATTTTATTATGTGTAAATTTATATATTAAGTAACTTAAACTTATATTAAATTAGTGTGCCGAAGTAAATTATATAAATACTTGATCACGATAACTATCGTTTTATTCTTAAAAAAGTTATCATGTATATACTTTTGTAGTATTAATGTTACTATAATGTCTTTATTCTTGTTTATTGTAGATGAATTATAGTAAATAATAAAAATCAACCTTCTAATTTTTAAAATTCATTTAAAAAATTATAATTGTATTAATTTATGATGCTTTCGATACTTTAATGTTGCTTTAAAGCAATGCGTTCGATTTTGGAATATTTATCTTTGGTAATAACATCAAAGAATACTTTAATATATTCTTTAATTATTATAATAATACTGTCATTATAACATCATATATTTCATTAAGAAATAGTTAGAATGTAGAATTTCAATGTTTTGTATCACCTATATATTATCAGTCATATGATCGATTAAATTCTCTGAATACAGCGAATGACTTAAATAGTGCACACTATATATACTCTACATTTTCACACAGCCCATCTGTCCACATAAAAATAAATTGAAAAAATAAATAAATGAGAATAGTGGTAGAGAATACCTAGCCAAATGAACGATATAAATTTGGCATACCTTCGTTCCGGCTTCGTGGATCGAGCTAACCCATTGGTTACAGCAAAGTGAATCTATTTCTCTCTAAAGAAGATAGAAAGAACGTGATAAAATAAAATAGAAAATTTTCTATAATAATGGAAAATGAATGAAAAGAGTGGAACGTTACGATAGACAATGATAAAAAGAACTTCTAAAAGTGCAATTATTAAAAAGATCGACTTAGCGAACAAAATTTGCAATTGATTTATAAAAGTTTCATAGATTGGAATGTATAATACACTTTTTGAATATATAATGTATTCAGCTATATAAGACACATATAATACATAGATATATAATAAAATTATGCATGAGTCAACAATGCAGCAGAAACAGTAGTAACACAGATAAAATATGAATTATTCATCACCACTTAGTGAAAAAAGAATATTTAAGCTATAAAAAGTTCTATAAATTACATTTTTCTTTATCACAATAAATCATTGATAAAAAGGATCTTTATTGATTATCATATAATAATTTTGAATTAAGTAGTAAGTTAATGTATAAAATATATATTTTTAATACATATTTTCATGGAAAACAGTACAAAATTTAATCGTAATAAAAAAATTTTTTTAACTATTTTTGTATCTTGTTCTTTATTGAATAAATATAAATTCACAGTAATAAATTACAATTAATTACATTAACTTCTATATATTATCAAATTTTATGGTCATATCTTAACGTAAATTTAACTTTCTTTGTTTTTATAGATCTAAAGAGGAATTATTCATTCTGAAGAATGATTTAAATCAGAAATTTAGAATATTCTTTTACTTTTTTATTGAAATTTTTTTTCAACAAAACAGAAAATTTATAAATAAGAAAATACATATTGAAATTACTGAATTTATAAGATAAAATGCATACTATAAATTTATACAAAAATTGACAAGTTTTAAAATGATATAAATTATTTATTATTATTATATATTGTTTGGGATTATACCCGCGTGTAAATTCTCTCTCCAATTTATGAATGAAGAGAGACGGATAGTGAAAAGTGGATGATAGAAATGAGTTTCAAATATACAAGTC
>JAPYYT010002972.1:0-38155 GCA_030522565.1 Ceratosolen corneri | reverse complement strand
ATAATAATGTTGATTAGCTGCTTTAATAAGCTTAATACTGGCGGCAACATGATCGTTTCGGACTTCTCACTCGTTGTTTTTTTACGGGCAGACCGCGGGCGTATGGCTTGTACGCGTTTGTTGATAGATAAAAGATGCCTCTTGCTCTGAAACCAGATATATTATTCTTCTTCGATGCCTGGAGTCTTGTGCGAGCTTATTGAAAAATTACTATTGGCTTGTAATGTAAATAATACAAGTTCACAACATATTATCGCGCAATGCATTAATCGGATAAATGTTCTATCTATTATCATTATGATCGTTAACTCCATTTCTTTATTTAAAGTTAGATAGTAGCTGAGAAATTTAAATACATTTGCGTAAATCACTCGAAACAATATTCTGGTTGCTCTTATTTATCATACTTTTAATTTGCATAAATAACATTGGTCGACTATATATTATATTAATAATAATTAATAAGCCTAAAGAGTCTTAAAACTGTACAGTCTAGTGTTATTATTGCATATTTTTGTTTATTATTACATAGATTTTATTCATCATCCTAGCCGTAAAATTTGTGCTAATATTGAGCTTTTTATATTTGTATTTATCCGTATGCTTAAAAAATGGATAGACCGTTAAAACATAATGCATTTTAATATTACAGAATTGTCTGTCTTTTATAAAATTATCAAGAAAATAAGAAAGCCACATTGAATGTAATATAAGACTGCGTTATTAATCTTACGTATGTGGGGTATCTTCCCCCATTGGTACGTGTTCGTCCTCGGATGGGTTGCACCAACCTATCAGGTAAGAAAATAGATTTGCGCATGGCGCTGCCCAAAATCCAACCTTCGTCGTTATCGACTCTATATAATACGGCGTGACCTTCGTATGGTCGCAGGACAGCGTCTCTAGAAAATGTATGCTAATCAATGACGTTCGCCGATTGACTTTGCAACAAGTCATTCAATATATGAAAGTGCGACTACTCATACTTGCTTTAGTAATAATAATTGCAATATTAACCACTGCTTCAACAAAATAAAAAAAAAAAAAAAAACAACAATAATAATAACATAGGCAAACAATCTAGAACTCTAATATGTGTTTCTTACCAATAAATGTATTCTTGCACTCGAAGCAAGCTTGAATACCTTCGTCAGATGCACCTATCATTTGGCTGCGTTGCACCTGACCAAGCAGATGCAACATGTCGATTTCATTGGATTCGTTATTTTTACATTAAAATTAATATTTAGAAATTTTGTTAAAAATTTCATTTCTAATTCAGATTAATCTAAGCCGTAATTAACGTTCAAGTGAAAAAAGTAAAAACGTCGAAACTCCCTCTAAGAATCAGGCGGAATTCCCGCGATAATTTTATTGTAGAAGGGCATTTTAATGAGAATAAAATACTTACGAAGAATTGAGGATGTCGCGCATCCGGGCTGACTTGATCCACCATTAACATAGAAATCCGCATGGCCATTTGGGCCCCACTGTCCGAGGATTCCCGCGCCCGTGTGGATCACATCCACAAAATGTGCGTCCGTTTCGTCCAGGTCTCTCGACCGATTTCCGTTCATATAAAAAAATATCGTTGGGTCGAGCCCTGACGTTTCCAACAGCACAAGAAACCATTCCACATGATTCTTATTAATTTACAATTAATTTAACAGTATTGATTATTAGTATTAATTGCTTTATAATATTTTCTTTTAGTATAAATCTGTATGATTAAAACGGCTCTTGTTCTCTAACACATAGGATTACTAGCATAGAAAAACTACACGGATTTTTTTAAATAAAACTTTATTATTAACTTTTATAATTAATGTTTATCGATTAATTTTAAAAAAGAGCAGAATTTTATATTTACATACAATTTATCAGTAAGCTTATAAAAACCAAGATATTTATTCATTTTTTAAATTGAGAGTTTTTTCCATCATAAGGATTTAGTAAGAAGAATATCAGAGTTTTATCTTAAGAACAAGGACAGTTAATGAAGAATTTATTACATTAGTGTATATGATACATTGGTGTAAAAATTATAGTTCATAGCACTCTTAAATCCATAAGAACATTTTAATTTAAAAATATTCACGAAATATTAAAAAGAATGTTCAATCCCAATAGGAGAAGACTGACGATCAGAATTCAGTAACAAAGAATATTAATAAAGAAAGAAAGCTTAGTATAATTACCGGTGATTCTTCCTAATTTGTCATCGGGCAGATAATTGGCGATAAGCCCCGCGATGTGAGCACCTACACTGTACCCCAACACGTGCACATGCTCGACATGAGTACCTCGCGGATGATCTCTCAAGTACCTTATCAATTGAGCGATACATCGTGAACAGAAATCTGGTCCCCATTGTATTTGTGAAAGGCACGGCTCGCGAACCAGAGAACCGTAATCGACGATTATTATATTGTAATCGCCCCGCATGAAATACGCTGAAATAAATATACGCAAAGATGCACGATAACCACCGTATATTACCGGTGTTCCTATTATTGTTTTATAATTCATTATGCGCCAGCCATGGTTAAAGATAAGATCATAATTAAAGGCTTTTATAGAATAACAGTCAAATTAGTAAATAGTTTTGTAAGCTCGCGCGTGGGTCAATTGCGAATACTTTTGGAGATAGTCCATTGCCGTTTAATGGATCTATAAAATTAGTACATTCGTTGATTGTGTACATATATACGATTATGTATAAAATAGAATTTCAATGTACATTTCTCGTGGAGTTCATTGAATAACTTTTTCATTCACAAGAGATTTTTATAAATATGTACTTGCACAATAGCTGTCCACATACATAAGTGAATAAAAAAAAAAGCATCAGTTTTTTCTCCGAAAAAGCGTTATTCATTACAAATATTCTTTAATAGGTTAATACCTTTACGAAGATCGGTACTCGGTGCCAAATTTCTTCCCCCACCGAAGCCATGAATGATGATTTTCGTCGGATGGCTTCGATTAAATCGCGACTTGAATAAAGATTCCTTTTGCGTGACATCCAGTAGAAGTGGATTTTGCTGGGTGCCTCTAAAAATACCGCTTATAAAAAAGATGGCTGAATCAAATAATTTAAAATATACACATTAGTGCATCAGGGATAACTTTATAAACGACGGACAAATGTAAAAAAAAGTAATGGAACTCGTCATGTAAATGAGTTTCAAAACACCCTTCAAGTAGTCAACAAAAAGAGCATGATTTACATGCATTATAAATATACGTATAATTAGCATAATATTGCAACGCTGTTATGAAGCATCCTTCAACGTAAAACAACTATTCCTTACTGCTTATTACGCAATTATGCATACCTAAAATTATACATAATGCAAGCAAATATATAAAAAAAAGTTTGATCTAATTTAACGTAGCCTTACATTAAGCATAAAGTACAAAGTACATATTAAATTGTAATTAATCACACGAACAATAAGATTTAAGCTGACGATCAATATCTAGTCATAGTCGATGATACAATTATGACAATAAAAGATTTTTCTGATTTTACTCATATTCATAAAAATGCGATCCTAACATTTAACTAGTTTTATAAAAAAAAAAAACAACGCTTACGCGGGTACGTGCGTGCGTACGTGCGTGCGACTCAGCGAATGTCAATTTAAATAATTAGGCAAGGAGATAGTAAGAATCATAAAATAGAAGACGAATAATAAAACGATACGTATCGATGATGCAAGTGCGCATTAATTATGGCGCCACTGAATTGAGGGAGAAATACATTTTTATACGTCAGACACTTATCGCGCGACGGCCATGTCCCTCCTCGCATTCTATAATTTATCGGAGAAAGGTGGCGAGACCAGCTGAGCTGTATTGGGGTCACTTTCAGTCGAGAGTATATAAAAATGATCATGATCTTGAAAGCGAGAGTCTTTGACATGCCTGTACCACTCTTATGTATGTATGATACACGTGAAAAATTTTTGATTACGAATTACGTGTATTTGTAAGTAAGCATCTCATATGATGATTTATTTATTTATTTACCATATTGGTCATATGCGCTGATTTACGTATGACTATGCTTCCATTGGAAAACTTAATGGAAATCGTAAATTAATTGATAGAAAAGATTTTTTGGATACCTCAATTAGTAATTATAATAGTAAACGATGGCTGAATTATTTATTAAACTCCAAGAATCACGATTATGATTAGGGATAATTAAGATAAAAAATTTAAGCAATTAATGCCAAGGTGTAACAAAATAATATAATTCTAAATTGTGATAATATAAATTAATCTATAAGAAGTTTAAGTCAATAAGAATTGAACGATAATATTTTATATTGAAAATATAACTTATTTCATTTATAAAAATTAGGTAATAATTCATTCCATTAAAGTGGTTCAAAATCAATCTATCCAAATGTCGTATTCTTCATGTTTTAAAAGCCACGTAAATTTAGAATAAATTATTACTAACAACAAACTAATAAATTTATCGTGCAATCAAAAATCGATGAATGATTATGAAACAGTATATAAAATATTTTCATTGTCATTTTATACTTTTCGCAGTTTAAACCCTATTTATGATTACATTATTACATTATTAAACGATTGATATTTGTCTTTTATAATGATCAAAATTTTTTATTAATATTTTACATGTAATGTTTATTAATTAATAATATTCTTTAAAGACGATATCAAAAATATGCACGGACGTATGTGCGTGGGTATATTTATACACATAATAAAGAATTGCATATTCTAAATTTAAAAACAATATTTAAATTACGTAAAAATAAAAGAAATAAAATGTTTTTGTTTTACATTATTGCCAAAATGCATATGCAAAATAAATTTAAATTAACCATCAATAATTCCACATAAATACTTTTATAAATAATATTATTTTTATTATTAAAATAACTTTTTTCTAGTAATAAAACTACTAAAATTTCATTATCTTCTTTCTTTTATATAATAAACCGTAGAACATTAGTTCAGTTAAATAATTGGATTTAGCTTCGATATATTATTACATGCATCAAAATATTCAGATTAGAATTCAATTATACAATATTTATGGTTTTTATACAGATTCGCTTTCAAATTCAGTATAAAAATGATTAATATTTTGCCAGTAATTCATAGCTGGTTCGTTATAACATTCTTAATCTCTTTATAATTTAATATAAAAAGGCGACGATTTTAAAATTGCTAAAAAATAAAATAGCGTTGCAATTACTGAGAAACAAATTTATATTCAGTATTGTGACTAATTCTTAATTAATTTATATGTATATTACATATGTTACAAATTCTATTTGTATATTCTATTATATATATATTACATATATTACAAATTCTTAAGTATAAATTAATTGAAATTACTAGAAAATGATGCAAAAATGACCTTCATTAAATCTTATTTAATAAAAAATAATTTTTAAATAAATTCAATTATTAAAATGCGAATGTTTAAATATAAATTGTTTTTAGATGAAAATAAAAATATTCAAAATAAATTGAAAAAATCTTTAATTGAATATTATTTAATATATCATTAACGTATCTTGTTTGTTCTAACTTTTAAGGAAAAGTATATAATAAATTTTTATTTACATTACTTTAACACTAAATAATTGCAAACTAAAAATATATCCGTATTAGAAATAGAATTTTTTTTAATAAGCATGTAAGGTATTCATATAATATATATTAAATTCTTAATTAATTAATAATGAATATGTTTGAATTGTACGAAAATTAATTGTAATTGTAATACTTATAATACTATTTAAATTATTATACGTTACTAGATTATTTGTTTAAATGTTATTATTAATATTATTATATTTAATTAACATAAACTTTACCTTTTATTTTAATTTTTATTTATAAATCTCATACTTATTAAATATCGTATTGAAGATATGATTTATGATATGATTTAACATGAGATACAAATTTATACTCGGATAAATTCCGAAAATAAAGAAGATTAAACTTGCTAATATCAATATATGGGAGTTATATTTAACGTAATTAAATCTGAATTTCAGTCTTGCAATTTGAAACTTTATATATACTACACGTGTAAACATGAATTTAAACGGAAAAATCTCTTATTTTAATCTCATTCAAATTATTAACATAATATTTTCAATTTACTAACGTTACAAATTATATTTTTAATAATATGAGCATTTATGTTTGAATAGATTTACATAGCAAAGACACAAAAGTTTAATTCTTAAATCAATAGTATATAAATATAAAATACAAATACATTTATTCATCGTTAAATATTTCATAACTAAATAATAATAATTTTGATATGCGTGGTATGGAAGTACTCACCTCGTATACAAGTAAAACTGAATAAATGGGTACGGACAAATATACGGAGGTTTAGCACAAGATGTGCTATTAAAGAGATCTTGCCAGGATTTGTTTTGCGCTGTCACATCAACTGAAAATAAATGAAAATATTGATGTTATTAATGTGTGTGTGTGTGTGTGTGTGTGTATCACTTATTGTATTTAACTCATTTTCAAAATGAGCAGATTAAACTTCTATCTGCATAGAAAATATTTCTTTCAATTTAAGAAATATAATAATATCATTGACTTCTTTTTAAATATAAATAATATATTCATTTTCTATTTTAGAAAATAAAATAATAAGGTAAAAATGAAAAGGTAAGCATTATATTTAAAGTATTAGAACCATTTGTACATAATTATAATAAACCTATTTATACATAATAACATATAATTAAGAGATCCATTACTGTTTCTCTCCAATATTTATAAAAACACGGTTTGAATATAATTTTTACGGATTAAATTATGAAATTGGTAACAGTACTTACGTCTAAAAATATTTTTAATCAATTGGACATACAAAAAATTGATTTAAGTAAACTATACTCACAATACAATAAGATTAATATATTGATAGTGCTGAATACTATAATTATAATATTAGTATTTCTTATAGAAATTTAGTTCATACAGAGAATTTAGAATAATTAGAATACATAAAAGAATTTAATATACCGAATTCTTATTACTGTACAAGTGTTGCATAGATACTTTGTGAATTTTTTACATATTAAAGTCAAATATGACATGAATATCTTTATACAATAAATTTTTCATTCTTTACAAATAAAAATTTTGAAAATTTTGAAAATATTCTCTATAATTAAATAATTATATGGCCTTTACTTTTAATTCCTCTGTTATAAAAATTTTCCTTTATATTTGGTTAATAATAGCTTATTAATTAATGTAACATGTTGTAATAAGTATAACTAAAATATACATAACTATAAATTCATCTCATTAAATACCAGTTTTGAATACTTATATACTTAAAAATTGTTGTGAAAAATTAGTTCAAGAATGTTGAAAACTAAGTAAATCCACAAAAAAAGTAAACGATTTTTCGCAATGGACTTACCACAAAAAAAAGATACTAGTTAAGAAATGCTTGAATGAAAATGATGAAATCAAAACTTTTATGGTATTTTTATGAGACTATTGCAAAATAAAATTAAAGAGATTCATCATCACAGGGTCGAAAATTAAATTAAAAAAATCGTAAATGTATTTATATGGAGAGTCAATTTATCTTTTACTACCATTATCTAATATGAAAACATTCTGACACGTGTTATTTAATTAGAAATAGTAAAATATTTTTATTTTTACGAACGATTTATAAAAATTTTTATGTGAAAGAACTATTTGGTTACAAAAATTCTAGAATTAAGCTGTATAAAATTATTAATTCTCCTAATCAAGATATCTAATTTAAAAAAATGAATATAGAGAATACTTAATAATTAGATTATTGTATAAGGAACAATTCATATTTATTTTATATAAACTCATACATATTATAAAATTCAGTTAAAAATTAATTATATCCAAATACGAATTATCTGATAATTAAAACTAAATTTGCATATTAATTTGGTGTTCTAAACAAATATTATTACAATTAAATATTACTAATAGCATTTATAAAGTTTGTTCCACCATTTTAGCAAGTAGCAAAATCTACATCTATAATTGCTTTTACAGTAATTCAAAATAATTTATAGCCAATGCGTAATAACGCCAAAGTAGTTATGTTTACAATTACAGGTATTTGCATCATTTACATAAGGAGAAAGGTAATGCGCAAATAATGGAAAATTAAGGGTACTCGGAAATATATGTAGATTTGAGGATTTTACAATTACACTTATTAAATAATCGTATGCTGAATACTTACAGATTTTCTGGAATTTATATACATGATGATGAGGGTGTATAATTATACGCAATATTACTTTATTCGATCCGGAAATATGTTTTGAGGGGTTATTATCAACGACTCGCATGCATAAATGAGAACATTCCATTCTGTTAATTACACCAGAAGTTGTTAATAAAAGCGGGTTGTACAGGAAAATTAACTAAAAAACATATATTGCTTTATTTTGTTTTACACTTAATAAACCTATAATTGAAATTTCTGTTACCATATTATAAAGAAGAGTCCATAAAAAATTTATAACAAAAAGCTCTATTAAATTAAAGATAAGCAATGCCATATCCATTGGATGTGTTATACAATATGTTATACAATATGTGTTATACAATACAAGCTGACTATATAATAAATGTTATAATTGAAAATCATAAAATTTTCTAATAAATATACATAAATTAAATGTTATAAAATGTTATTTAGAACATAAATTGTTGAAATATTATAAATAATAAAACTAAAAGAGAAGTTATTAATACGACTGAGAATGATTTAAATATTTTTCTGTGTGGATTCTTACAAAAATCGGTTCATTTTTAATTTTTAAATTTAAATTTTTATCTTAAAATTCAGTTCAGTAGTGAAAGTATTCATGTAATTAAATGAAGAAGAAGTTGTTGAGTTTATAATTCATTTCATTTATGAACTGACTCGATAAGTAAATATAAATAATAGAGTATTAACATTAAAATATTTTTTTGTATTTTCATGGTATATTTAACTTATTCAGATAAATTCCAGCTTAATAAGTATATAAAATTTAATATAACTTAAGAATGTAGAAAGAAGCATAGGCTTTGGTAAAAATTTAAGTTTTGTTCATGATTATATTGGAGACTAAATTTGAATAAGTTTCAAAGTAAATATTATTTAGTGGAACTAAAGTCCATCATCTTAAAAAAAATATATTTATAACAAAAAAAATTATATGAATTATATTAATATGTATTATGACATATTTATAATAACTTTAAAATTCTTATTAGCTTTATCTGATATAATTTTGATATAAAATAAGTTATTGTGTAATTTTTTATTTTATAAATTAACACCAGTATAATAATAGTATTCATTATATGGTAAATAAAGTACTTATAGTACTTATAGTGCTAATGAATACAAATATTTGTACAATATAAATATAAAGTTAATACATAATATATTTTATTTTATTGTATATTATTGTATAATTATCTCTTCTTTCAAATGAGTAGCGTTTATTTTTGACAAAATCACGTGGTCCATTGAACTTTCATACTTCATAATATTATAAACATACATTGCGGTTAATATATCTACTCATAATTTGATGCACATTATCTTTTGCCCTAGTAACTAAAAAACTTAAGGATGCCATAAAAATAAAACTTCTTTTCTTTAAAAATATATTTGTCATTTTCATGGCGCACAACAGGTATACCGAATAAGCAAATAAAAGTAATTAAAAAGAAGACAAAGTTTTTTACGAAAATAATTCTTAGAAATTTCTCGACTTAATATCCAGTACTTTCTCTACTTTCTTACGTGTATCTTGGTGCATTCCACAAGATATTCATCAAGTCCATCATTACTAGTCACAGAAAAAAATAATGAACCATAAAAATTGATGATCCAACGCTTCCTAATTGATAATCTGATCCCTTAGAACCACAAAATCGTAGCAAAGAAATTAACGTTCGGGCCGCGAAGAAGCTGCAAGTAGCAAGCACACCGACTGGTCAGCTTCGAATCGGCGGCAACGCGCGGGAGAATTCAAAACTAAAAGGCAGCAATAATGTCCCGGGTAGCACCCTACGTAATCGAAATTCACAATTATCCAAGAGCATAACTTACCATAGTTTCGCAGCAGTAGCAGGATGAACAAACTGGATACCGCGACACTGATCGCCATCTCCGGCGTTCCTCGATCTTATGATATAACATTGGATGCGCCACACGGCGACTCGTTTTATATGCACCTGACAACTAAATAATATAACGAGCGATGATAACGAATCGTTTTCTCTGCTTACTCTGCGTACTTTATCGACGGTTCTTCTTCGGATCAACCGGAGAACTTATACCTGGGCTGCTCGCGACTCGTTGTCCGATCGCTCAATGCCGAGTCATCGGCCGACTCCACTCGAGAGCGAGGCAACTTTAGAAAGTAAAACGCTCGCCACCTCGTCTCCTCTCCGCGACTGATATCGTGCGTAAGCCACGCATCCGTGTGCGCACGTCCATGTGTCTACAGGAAAAAGCAAAGTATCGCTGAGAGAAGAGAGCGTGATACGCGCTTTTCCACGCACCCGGTGACACGGTTCATGGACGCGGGGACACGCGAATCGTAGCGCCTTTTTTCACTTTCTTCGACTCGCGAGGGACATCCGAATGGAGAGGGAACTTTAATCGCTCTTTAGAGGCCTGACCCGTTTTTCTTTTTAGTCTGCTTTGGGGATGGGATATGGAGCACGGGCAATCGCTATTCTACTCTCCTCTCCTATTTTAATATGGAAGGGAATCTGCAGCACCCGCTAAGAAAGATAAGATACGGACAGTTTACTTGCTGGCGAATAATAGTAAACAATAATACATCGATTGCAAGATGCGCATAATTCGTTAATAGGAAGAGCTTTTGCTCACAGATTTTTACGAATGTAGGAGAGCTATTTATTAACTTTTAATAGCTTTACAAATAATCCAAATAATTAATCAAATAAAAAAAAAATATATATATATATATATATAAATATCAATTATCGAAATTTAATTATCTAAAAAAATCCAAGAGATATAATGATTTGAATAAAAACAATTTACAATTATTATTAGTACATCGTTATTTCATTAAAAATCTATTTATATCTATTCTATATAATATCACATTCAATCAACGTGATATCGAAATCATAATGAAACAGTCGATATCTATTGTAGAAAATATTTGCTCAAAATATGCTGTCATTTTGATTACATATTCAAAACAAATATTCCTTTACTTAAATTATATAAAAAAAAATTTTCTATCATTTTTATTTTAACCATTAATATCAATTTAGTATTAATTATCATTTTACAGTCAAAATAATTTATAACATATTGTATATTATGAACAAAATATTTCTTTGCTATTGTAAATAAATTGTGACTATAATGAGAATATCCAAATTTTATAATCTAGCTTATATATAGAAATATAAAATTTCTGATTAAAATGAAGTAAATATTTGCTTACATATCTATGATGTGTTATTATACTTTTGCTATTAATAGTATATGTATTAAACCATTTATTAATAGCACTTTTTCACAATTCCAACTCGTAATTATTTACCTACACATATGATGATAAAACACCAGTTGTAATTTATTAATTTACTTATGTAAAAATAAGACATAATACTAAATGATACAAGCTAATTGATAAATATCACGCTAATATATATACATATAATGGTGTGTTTCATTTTTTATCCATGGGAATTAAATGTTCTATGAACTATTTTATAATTTTGTTGTTGGATAGCTCGAAATAATTTATATACTCATTGAAATTATAAAATTAATAGAGGCATTTATTAATTTATAAATATTTTTTTTTTAATTTCAGTATACTTATTTATATTTAAGAATAAATATTAATGAACGTATATCTCGGGACCTTTTGTACTTAACAATATTCAATTTTAATTAAATTATACAATGCTATAAATTTACAAATTTTTCAACAAATGCCATATAAAAATTTAACATTTTTCATACTTAATAATACACTTGTAATGAAGATTCATTTCTAGAACAAAAATTCGTATAATTACAAAAATATATATATTAAAAATACAACTTCAAAATATTATAATTAAATAATTCGTTTATTCATTATCAATATTCATGGTGTGATTATTATAATAAATTAGTAATTACTCAAAAAAGAGGCCCGTTTGTATATTAAGCTTTTATATTATAATCATAATAAATTTGTTACAAAAAAATATTTACTTGATATACGTCAATTAAAAACTTTTAATAAAACGTTTCAAAAATACTTTCATACTATACTTGAATTTCAATAAAAATATTAATAATTATAACATTACTGTTATAACATTACTATTTAATGTATAATGATAATCTTGTAACAAGATTAACCTTACTCTATAATTTTTCAAGTTATTAGATATCAATTTTAGGTATTCTTTAAATTTTTGTTTAAAAAATTTTTATAAGCATGAATTATATATCTAACTATATTTTAACAATAAAATAAAATATTTTAATAAATTAGATAAAATTAGAAATTGTTTTCGTTTAATGAAACGTACAGCAATTGCACCTTCTACTAATGTCTTTTTTATAAAATCGCTTGCATTTAATCTAGAGTAGTTGTATAAAAATTATTAAGGCAACTTTCACATATCGACTTGACAAAATCTGCAGTTATTCGTTTCAAAATTATTATATTTTCTAGTTTTAAATATATCTTATATAAATACATAACAAATTAATTAATAAAGAAAAATAAATTAAAAATATTTCTAGCCATGTTTTTACTTTAATAAAATAATTATAAATTTATATACTATAAAATGATTTAAATGTATACAAAATATTTTTTTTTTAATTTTTAATTGAAGAAAAAAATTAAATCAATTTCTATCTTAAAACACATATAACTATGAGAATATATATAGTTATAAAATAATAAAGAGAAGAGTTTTAATAATATTTTTCTGATTCTTGCCCCTATGTTCCAATTAAATGTAAATTTTTCAAGTAGAAAATAAATAAGAACGAAAAAATTAAGAAAATTTATTAGGTGTCAACATACTTGAAAAACTAGTATTATACTTCCTTTAAAAGCTGATTGGCTTCTATTGAATAATGATATTTGTTTTTTCAATTAATTTTAATATTTTTTATACTTCCTTCTATCTTTTAATATTACATTAATATTTTATATACTATATATATAATTTTAAATAAATTTATTACATTAAAAAAATATATTAAATGAATTGATAAATTTTAAAAATGATAATTTTAATTATAAATAGCAAATTTTTAAAATAACTATATTAATAAATAATACTACTTTTAGACATCAACCTGTGCTAAGTAAAAAAATTTCTTATAATACTTTTTTAATAATGCAGTAGAAAATTAGTTTTCATTCAATTTTTTCTAATTCAAATATTAGTCATAATATAATTTCTCTTGAAATGAATCTTTTAAGCTTCTGAATAAGCTCCGTCAATAGATTTACTATAAACCTTACGTGCATATAATACGTTAATGTAAATTCACGAATTTATAAAGGTACTTATCATATATTAAAATTATTTTAAGTAAATGATATTCTTAAAATCTTAGATAAATTTTTGAATATTTCAAAATCTAATATCATATTTTTATATTTTTTAATTTGTATAAGACAATTTATAATACTAAAAATATTAACTACAGTATCGCACATTATAGTTAAATTAATAATTATGAAATAAATGTATACATTAATGCATATATACCATATATATATATATACTAGACAACACTGTTGTCTACACCGTTTAAACGATAAACCGAATTCTGCTAGTCAGGTACAGTCATAAATTAATTAATCTGATTATTAGACTAATAGAAATAAACACTTTTATTGAAAATATAAATTTGTTTATGATTACACGTATTCTTTATAAGATTATTTTCTCATTTTTAAAATTTACTCCTATTAAATAATTTAAAAATCTTTAAGAAGAAAATTATGTTACAAAATAATAACGTTACAAATATAAGGTCAAAACTTAAAAAATGTTTTATAAAACATATTGTTGATGTATTTAGGATTAAAATATATTATGATATATTTATAATTTTTAAAAATTGAACTACTATTTAAAGAAATAATTAATAAACGAATCCTTTTGTACTTATAAACATATATTTTTAATTATATTTTGATCGCCCAGTATTAAATATTTAATGAGCTGTATAGTTAAGATTTTAATTAAATCAAATTATATGTAAACTTTCAATAAAATACAACTAAAATTTTGAAAAGTTTCGCCAACACTTTATTGTCAATATTTTGCAGTATTTCTTGCATTATTACATAATACACTCAAGTTATAATATACATTCATAATTTACATGATCTGTGACAGAATAATTATTAACAAATTAGAAGTTACCGGCGAGTAACAATATAATTCTGTTAATTTTTTTAGCATATTTCTATTTTCTTCTATAGATTATGCTTACTACTAATTATTTTGATTCATATACCTTCACTTGAGCCATTTTTATCTGATTAAGTCTTCTCTCAATCTCAATAATTCTCAAGGTACGCACACATAGATGCATTTATTTGAATGTTTTAATATTGTTTCCAACATCAATACAATTAAATTCTATACATTATCCTTATACATTATGAACTGTATTGTTCTATATTTAGTTATATTGCTAATAATTAAAAAAAATTAATTAATGGTGACACTTTTACATTTTACTTTCTAATTTCTTTATTTACGTTTTAACAAAATATTCATTTAATGAAAAAATATCTACATGTATACTTATGGAGATTCATAAATTCAGCATGAAAAAGGTAAAAAGCTCCGTTAAATCAAATGTACCAAATACTATCTAAATTTTGATCATATCTCTACGTAAATAAAAAATACTATTATTCTTTTTTTTAATCATTAAATGGCAGTCTTTAATAAGATTTTTCATTTAACGAAATGCATTAATTTCTTAATTAATTTTTTGTAAACTCTTAAACCTCTTTCTTTGCTTTCAATGACATTACTTGAATAACTATATTTAAAATTATTTATAACGAATGTAATTGAAAAAATGTATTTAAAATTGAAAATGATATATTAATCATAATGAGTACAATACTTTCAAGATCATGCAAGTGTGTGAAAAATTTATAAATAATTAATATGTTTACTAATTTTTATATAGTAAAATTGTATATTTGAAATTAGCACTTCATACGCAAATCTTATAATTATTATTTTTAAGAGTTTATTTCCATAATACATATATAATTGCTTTTTCAGTATATTCTCTTTATATTTTATTTATAATTTGGATTAATCTACTTCGAAAGAAATTTTATGATTTTTCACAAGGTGTAATATTTAAGAAAGAAGTTTAATTTAGTATATTTTGAAAAGGCTGAAAAATTCGAACTTTATTACATATAAATTTTTTTAGCAATATTCTCTGTTATTGTTCAGAACATAGAACTTTTATTTATTTATTTCCTTATATTATTGTCGATATAATAATTGATACACTTTGTAAGTATATAACGTTCACATTATTCTCCGAAAATAACGTTAACATTAAATTTTATGTCACACAACCACATTTCAGAAGCTGTGACATCTAAGTTTGTATATATCTAAGGTATAATATATGAAATATATACATATAGTAAATATATATGTATATACAACACATGAATTAGCTAAACGATTATGAATATATCGCACTTTCTTCATTTTCGTCTAATCACAATCTTCTAATATTTTCAATAGTTTTATAAATCATATTCGCATGTTAAATTAAAGTTAGTCTTTTTAAGTCATTATCCATTAAGAGACTTGAAAATTATTATTACAAATAACAACAATTTATTATACTACTTAAAGACTATTTTATTGAATTTTTTAAAATTTATTTTGTCTATTGCCATTATTAAAACAATTATTATTAATATACTATAATTATAGAACTTTTGACTAGTTAACTACTTACTACAATGAAAAAATTAATTATCTATCAATACTATAATTATTCTAGTCTAAAAAACTCAACTTACAATTGTCAACTCATTAAATATATTTAACATTTCTTTGTCATAATTTCGCCGATATATAGTTTATTTACAAAGTATAATACCTACGAATATTATTAACATTTATAATATCGGCCTTAACATATAATGGTGGTGGAATTTTTCTATGTTTCTTGCACATTCAAGTATCTTTATCAAATGTAACTTTAGTTTTTCCGCTAAATAATGTAATATTACATACTCTAATAAGCAAAATAAAAGGAATTCTAGTTATTAGTAATTATAATTACGCAATTGAGCTATTTTAAAAAATATATCTAATGCCTAAAGAGGAGAAAGAGGATGTACGCAATATATAATGAGCATACATTTATAATTATTAACATCAAAATTAATCGTCAACTGCCAACATGAGTTTTTCATATCTTCTCTTTTTCATTCTTATATTGTTTACTGCAGGTATAAGAAAAACGCAAATATTTCCGCTGACGAGTATATATATACATAAATTTTCACAGCGCCCAATAATTGTTTTATTTATTTATTTCTTATTGTCGTAAATTATTATTGATGTTTATGTTATACGTATTATTATACATATATGCATATATGTATATTTATATATTTTGTTTTATATAAATATCTCGGAATTATTGTTCGAACAGCATTAGATCTTATCCTAGGTATTATAATATATATTATTGTTTTTTCTTTTACTATATTTTGTTATATTATTTAATTTTTAGAAAAAAATCACTTGAAAATATATCCAACAAATATTCAATATACATTAATATTATAAAATATACAATCTCATATAAACGCAAAAGTTTTTAACGAAGAAAGTTATATATAACTATATATTACTTCATAAGAAATGAATATCTTAGATAATTGTATTAGGAATTAAATTATTAATGACTTTCTATTTTAAGTTTAATTGAATGACATTAAATAACTAATAATTATTCTTATAATAAGTGAGTTTTTATATGACACTTTAAAATATAAGCTCTGAATGATTTATCCCATCACACACCATGATTTAAGACTTATTAGGCCAGTCACTACTTTAATGCAAGTATGAGCGCATACTTGTATAACATTCATTTGAGGGATCGACTCAAGACTCAGTTCGTTTAATAAAATTAGTTGGTATCTAAATTATTTTCAAGTTTTTTATAATTTATTCATTAGTGAACCTTTATTGATCAATTATTGTCGTATTTAGTCGAATATAGGCCTGATATTCAATAATTTACTGTTAATAATTATAATATGAGTTTATCTTCGGTAATGTCAAAGGAAATCATTTATTATGCATAAAAAAGAATTAAAAATAACATTTTTTCAATACGATCCTTTTACTGTTGAATAAAAATACTCATTATCTTTTACTCTGATTAATATTGAGCAACATTTATATGACTAACCATGGACACAAATCCCAAAATGTTTATAACCAATAACTTAATAGAATTTTACTACTGTATAAAAAAAAATGTAACTCATAGAAAATAGTATTAAGATATAAGTTATAAAAAAGCTTCCTAAATCATTATCTGCACCAATCAATTATCAAGTTACGAATAAAATATAAATACTCATACCATGATAGTACACACATGTTCTCTTTGAAACTATAATATATATATATACATATATATATATTAAGAATCCCGTAACAAAGACTCAATCTTAGCTCAGATTTGTGTATTTAAAAAGGTCTCGCGTAAATTGACTAATTTCATAAGTATTAGATATTTATTTTATTTTCTCACCCTCGCTTTTTTTTATTCGATTAACCGAAACTATGGGTAATTGTTCAAAATTTTTTTTCGTTGTCTCTACAATATATACTTTCATATCATATACTTTCATAAACTTTTTTTACTTATATGTAATTTACTTTCATCGAATTACTTCCATGTATTGTGTATAATGCCCTTTTCTTATTTAAAAAGTTTCATTCTGTCATCATTAATTAAAGCCTGTGAAAATGAACATTTCTTTGTTAAGATAACAACTACGTTACAAAAATGATTCCAAATATTTTAAAGAATATTACACAAAATAATTTCCTTTATATATTATCATAAGTTTATACTATATCCTATTACGTTTTCTATTTTTGGTTAGTGTGATTCATACTTTTATGAATATGGTTCTTCAACTTTCTTGAAAAAGCATATAGCATAATAGCGTATTTTTCCATACATATATTTTTTTATTTAAAACATAAAATGGCATTTTATAATATATCACTTTTTAAGATATTTTATAGATCTGAATCCATATGATTCTTATTGTTGACTAATTTTTTTTATATTATGATCGGCTTGCAATTCTCAAATATTATTTCTTATTAATCTTTGTATTGCATTCTATATAGAGTTCTCTTTACATATATATAACAATATGTTTATTCCTACTTTTTATAATTTTCAATTGATACCTAAAAGTTGTAAAAGCAGTGCTGTTTCACAATGGATCAACGACATCAAATCGATTTACTTTATACTCTGATTTATTTAATTTTGCATGATATTGACATTTAAAATTTTTTCATTTTTCTAGTACTTATATTCTATTTTATAATTGTATTCTTCATTGCTGTTGTTTATTTAAGGTAACTGAAATTGTTTTTAAACGTGCAAGTTTTAAATAGGTGCAATTATTATCAGCGTGATGAAGACTAAAGCTTTCCTTTTCATATAGTGAAATGCAATTTAAATATTTAATTATTAAATTTGTCATTTAAACTATCCAAAATTCGCAGTTATTGTCTTTATTATTCTCTATTTAATTATATATTTTTATTAATAATTAAATTCATTCGATCAATTCTTTTAACTTAGAATTTAAAAATTATTGTCCTCTTAATATTTGTCTAATTTTCTGGTGCTTTGTTTAAAAAGTGAATGTTATATATCTTTGAACTTGTATCAATCTTTTTTACAAAATATTTATTTGTATTTTACTAAATTATTACGATAAATGTGTGTCTAATATTCTAGAAATCATTTAAAGTATAAAACATTATAGAACTTTATAAAGAAACATTTTTGTTTTGTTTTGAATTTTCCTATACGTTTTGATTGTTATGTTCCATAATTTTAAGACCTATTATTTAATACTTTCGTATAGTTTATCGTTAATTTACTTTCAATTTTAATAATAATTTATATTTTTCTTTAAATTCATCGATTTTTATGTTATTGTCGCATATTTATTTTCAGAATAATTTTAAATGCTCTTACAAAATATATATATTTAATCGAATTATCTATTAATAATTAATCGAGCAAGATAGAATTATCAAATATCAATTATATATGTAACTGCATAATTTCATCTGTTCCATTTAGTATGCTATATGTTTTAATTTAGCAGCCCTTACATCTGCCTTCTTAGATATTATATTATGTAACTGGTTTGATTACGTACCTTGCAATTTGGTATACGATTAATTTTATTTTTTTATATTTTTAGAACTATATTGAAATTATACTTTTTCTTAATCCATCAATGTACTTAAAATGATAAAGTCTTTTATCAACCTGAATAAAATTGCAAACGTTACAATTACCTCATACTAATTTTCTTTCCAAATTTGACATTCGTGAGAGGAGGGTTAGATATCTGTTTATTCTATTGTCGATTCTAGTATCGATCGATATGTTTTTTTATTTTGCTACTTCTTTTCCAGGTTTTCATTACAGTATAAATTAATTTTTTTAATAAATCCTCCTATGACGAAAGTAAATTCTGAAGTTAATCTCTATATTCGCTACTATCATATTTTACATAATTATTAATATAAAATTATTAAAAAAAGGTAGTTTGAGTTATTCAAATAATACGGTGTATTATTTAATATATTATCTAATGTATTATCTAATATACACGGATTGAATGATTCTTTAAAAAGCGATTTGTATCTATTGCTTTTTCAAACTTCAAATAAAAAATCCAGTGTCAAAACTTTAAACCATTAATCTTAACTCATAGAACATGACATATTCTAAGGCTTGGCAAAATTATGTATTACTGCTGGCTGTATTTTTCCTGAATTTGGGATTAAACTAACGATTAATAGATTATTCTTTAAAACTTTGAAAATAATCTACATATATATAATTTGTAAAATATAAATACTCTTTTTTCGATTTTTATTTCCATGCCAGGTGACAATAAAATCTAAATAATTACTCTCCATCAACCTAAACAATCGCTAATTAGATTTCGATTGCTCTGCTTTGATATTTTGCATAACGTTAACTGAAATAGGAGAAATATTTCAGTTTATTGCTGAGCCTTCTCTTAAACGCAGAGTCAGGATTGCGTCGGCGACCCATAGTTTTACTCCAAGGGCGAAAATGCGAAAGGATAAGACAATAGAACGAAATTAATAAAGCCCTGGTTCGGTTTACCGAGACGTTAGTTCAGTGCCGCTTCACTGCCACTGTTCCTGATTCTGCACAACGTCATGAGTATAGTCGTCAGTCGCTGCTGGTTGAATGTAGGTCGCGTTGACGGTGCCACTTGCGAAGGGATTCGTCGATACGAAGGGATTGCCCTGACCGATCTCGGTTGCCCCATAGCTGACCGTCGGGTCTTTGTAAATCGGCTGTTGTTGTCGCTGATAATCGTTCGGCAACGCTGTTGATAGTTGCTGTTGAGGCTGCTGCTCCTCACTCCAGTCGTCGACCTCGTTGTCGACGAGCGACGGTTGCCTCTGCATAGATGGTTGAAAAACTTATTAATTCGATGAGGTGTGGAATGCAAACAGGATAAAAGCACTTGAGAAGAAGTCGTCGATGGCGATGAATGTTAGTTAAGAATGCCGATTGATTTTAAGAGACTATTAATAGAGAATTAAGTGAGCTAATGAATAATACTAAGCGGTAGTTATTTAATTAAATTATTGGGTAAAACATATGAATATTGATTATCTAATTGATTTTCATTTATAAACCAATATATTTCTCGAAAATGTTTTCAAATTCTAATGTCAGCTTTATTATTATAATTAAATTTTCACTTGTTTTAGTATAATTATAAAGTTGTAATTATATCAGTCTCGGGCTAGTATTTGATGTAATATTAATATAATTCACTATTCTATTAATTTATATTACTTGAAATATTTTTAAAAATTTCAAAACATTGTTTTACAAATAATGATGATTGCATGTCATTCTCTATTCTCGATTTTTTATTTAATAATAAATATTGATTTTTAAGCTTTCATAAAAATTTACGAATAAACTTAGTAAATTTAATATGTCAAAACATATTTATAATTTCGGTTTTTGAATAAATGATTTAACATAATAACAGAGTATCGTATGGTTATTATTATTAGAATTACATCCCTTAAATTAATTTTGTTTTCTTTTGATTTACAGCAATTTTTATTCCAATTTACATACAAACTTTGTATTGGCTAATTTAATATTGAAAGATAAAAAAATAATATTTTAATGAGAAATCCGATTTCAATAAACATTTATAAGAAATCTTAACAGAATTAAATGAAATCAGATAATAATTTAATAACCCTTGTAAGGAAAATTTTGCACAAGTTTCATGTTTAATAAAATTTAATATATAACTCCAGAACTAATTATAATTGCTACAATTTACACTTATGCAACATTATTAAATACAAATAGATTTATTAATGTTAAATAAATGTATTAAATTCGTAGTAAAACTAATATTATTCTATTATAATATCAGCTATTTATGTGTATATGTATGTATGCACGCGTATCATTACTTTCAGTCCACAGGTGTAAAATTTATGTCTACCTAGTTTTCTTACAAAAATGTGCGTCACTGCTATATTTTCATATTTTGTACATTCATATTCTATATTCATATATATTTTATATTCATTATAAGAAAGAAGAGAAATAGTAGCTTAATTTGTCACAAACTTATAAATACTATTGTATAAATATTTTAAGTGTATAATAATTTTTTTTAATTGACAAATATATGTGAAAAAGATAAAGTAGGACAATTTAAACAAATATATAATTCCAAATCGATAAATATATTGTGATTCATTTTTGAAGAACGCTTAAGATTTAATAATGGTTAAAGTAACTATTAATAAAACATAATCTTTTTTTATCAATGCCACTCGTATGCTATATTTGAATATACAATGAAGCAAATTTGTTATGAAATAAAAGTAATATTATTAAAATCTAAATTTAATATATCATTACACGTAAGATAACACCCGGTCAAAGTAATGAGCAAACTTACGATAAATTGTGTTTGCATGACTTGAGCTGGTGGTGGTGCGGGAGGTCTTCTGTGCGCCAGATCATCAAGAGGATTCCAACTCGCCTTCTCTTCAGACAGAGGATCAGCCCAAGGTTGTAACTCCCCTGAGCAAAATATCGCATAGAATGTAACCCCTACGAAGTGTACGCATGCAGCCGTGACAAAAACATTGCGCCAACTGTGTGGATCCTTGTGCCTCGTAATGTTGTCGACGAAGAAAGGCACAAGAAGGCCGGCAATGGTGCCTATCCCATTTGACATGCCCATAAGGATGCTAGCGTACCGCGGCGCTATATCCAGATGATTAACGTTGAAACCGGAAATGGCGAATCCGCTACAGGCGACACCAATTGTGAGAGCTAAAGTAGCCGCGGCCCCGTTTCTGTGAGTTGTGCAGTTGGCTACGACGAGAAAGAAGATGGCTTCCATGCCAAAACCGCCGCAATTAAAGAGCTTACGTACGTTCGTAGTGGACATTATACCACGCTTGCGCAGGTAATCTGCCAGCAGACCACCGCATGGCACAATCATTGTCATTAGCAGATGTGGCACAGAACCCAGGATTCCTGTCTACAATCGGAATTTTCTCTTTAGCTAACTGCATCATATATATATATAAATTTCAATTTTTGACATTTCCTATACATTTAATATAGTGTACTCAGTTAAATTTAGAAGTATGAGAATACTAAACTGTAGTTAAATTCTAAAAAATATTGTTCGAATTATCGACAAATTATTACAAATTAGTTTGTTATGCCAATGTTATAAATGTTCGATTTCTAATAAATAATCATTGGTTGAAATTTCAAGTGAATATTGCCGTGTGGCTATTGCTGTTAATTATGTTATTATTTCCAACTAATCTTCTTAATCTTCAAATAATTCGTTTGAATGAAATCACTACAAAAATAAAACATTGTAATAGGAAAATATTAACCTCAACGACAGGCATATCAAAAGCCTCGTGCATAAAACGACCTTGAAAGAGCACCAAAAGATAAAAGTTCCATGATCTGCAGAAGTTAGCGACAATGATAGCGTATACAGGCATCGAAGTAAAGAACTTTCGCCAGGGTGTTGTCCATAAGGTCGGCATTGGCTGATTTGCCTGCCCTTGCCCTAGAGAATCCTCGATATAGCGCAACTCACGCGCTGAGATACATGGATGTTTTGAGGGCTTTTCAAACGAAAGCCAGAGCCAAAAACAATACCATATAAGTCCAAAAATACCTGAAAGCATATTTAATTGATTCTTCAAGAACATTATGAAAAGATTAAAAGCTCGAGCTGTTTTTAAAAAAATGAATATGAAAGCTATAGCCTCCTGTCAGTGAAAAGAAAACATCGAAAGTAATTGATCAATAAGTATGCGACTCTTCTATCAATTTTGTGAGAAGCGGGAAGAAAACATAACATAAAATGTATACCGAGTAAGAATAAAATTTAATGTTCAAATCTTCTTAATATGAGTAGCAAACATTATATAGTAAGCATTACGCAGAAACGTAATGGTTATAAATATTCGCATCTGAAAATAATGCCACGTACTTCACTGACGTTCTTAGGTATTATTATAACACAATTAACTTGCCATAAAAGTAGAAAGAAGCAGTCCATCCAAGCCAGTTACTTAGCACACCGGATAGTGGCATTCCTATGACAACGGCAGCATACGAACCACAGAATGCAAGAGTCGCCAATCGAGATCTTTCAAGAGGTGGAGCCCAATATTTCCATATGCCGTGGCATGCTGGATACGTAACACCCTAAACAAATAATTAATATAACATGTTCCTTTTAATGCTTACTTTCGAATAAAATCTCTTATGTAAGGTGAAAAATCAAACATTGTAATGCAATAATAAAAATGAGAATGGCGATGACAATAACGGCGATAACAATGACGACAATGATAATAATAGTAATAATAACAATAATAGTAATGATAGCAATACAATAAGCTCTGCATTCTTTTACAAAATTGAAAACTACTGGTTGACTAAAAAGAACAATGTATAATATACATTACAAACAATACATGTTAACGAATAGATAGTAAATTTTTCGCACACCTCGACTAAGCCCTTGCACACTTGGACGAACATATCGACGATGGGACTCAAACTGAGGGCGCCAGGTACAAGGAGATTGAGAAAGGAGGATATGACGATGGCCAGACCAAATATCCGATTGGCAGGGTAAAGGGAAGCGAGGAAACCACCTGGCACCTGTGTCACCAAATAGCCCCAGAAGAAGGATGAGTCGACAGCACTCTGCGTTGCCACAGTCCAATTGAAAATATTTTCTGAACTATTGCTCATCTTCAACTTGGCCATACCCATATTGCATCGCATACCAAATGAGATAATAAAACCTGCGTTATAAAGGAGAGTGGAATATGTGAAAATAAGTTTAAAGTGCAAAAGCGTAATATAATGTAATAAAAGCAGACAACTATATATAATTTTATTAATACTTTGTCACTAATATTTGCTGCTAAATTGGATAAGGAATTTTGTGTGCGCGTGTTTATGCGTGCTTGTGTACGTGCGCCAGTATATGATTTGTGTTAATTAATCGTTCTAAAAATACTCATATTTAAATATTTGAATTTTCATATTATATTTCATAATATATTCGTAATGATGAAGTGACATTAAGAAGACTTCTAAATTTCTAAACAACCTTAGTATAAACTTTATGAATAATATATTTCGAAATATATATACAACTGACAAATAAGTTATCGATGAATAATTATATTTACGTACGAGTATCACCAAAGCTTGCAGCCATTGTTCTTGAAAAATCACTTTTATTAACTCTGCATATTATATGCTTATGGTATTAAAACAATAATAAAATGTATTACGAAGAATTTATTTTTCGTCCTTTAATCTCAAAGTCTTCCTAACCTTAAGCATTAAATAATGTATAGCAATTCATAAGAAATACGTAAATGTAACATAAAACTTTTGTGCTTACCCATACAGGCTAAAAGAGCGATGGTGTACCTCTTAGATAAACATGGACATTCGGGCATACAATAAGTATCAATGTGGCGCAAGGGTGGTCTTTCCGGTTCCGGTAGTGCATCTAGTGAGACTTGTTTGTTGAACACTCTCATCGTCTCATCCTCGAAGGCCAGATTTTCTTTGATGTGCTCGCTCGGCATTTCGAACTCCTCGTATCCGGCATTTTCCCCTCCTCCACCTCGTCTGATACTGTGCCATTAACCCAAATTTATTTTCAAACCCAAACGTTAAATAACATGTTTTTGCTTGAATTGTGTATTTTTAATATTAGAGAAAAAATTGTTTGACAAATAATATTTTAATTTTAATAGCGTTCTTTCGTTTAACTGACTTAAAATATATCGTTAATGCTTTGCTTAAGAATTATTCCTGATTTTTCAACCAAAGAAACTATTTGATATCATAAAGTGTCATAATAAGAACAAATGCATATATAAAAACTGAATATAATCTAAATAATCTAATAAAACTGAATATAGCCTAATTCATCGAATTACTCATATAGTAGGTATTCTTTCATTGGTTAGATATTTTTATAAATTTTAGTATTATCATATGTAATTTAGTATAATACGATTATTTAAAGTATAGAAATAACAAAACTTGTAAACTATTAAAATCCATTATTACAGTCTTTTTTTTTAATAATACATTGTTAAATATTCGTATGTTTTCTAATGTCATGCAGAGCCGTAAATTTTTTCGCTTGTTTGTTTGAAAAATCAAAGTTTTGATATTTATGATCTTATCAGCCGTGAGATTTAAATGAAATCACCTTACCCGGAAAGTTTCTGAGAAGCTTTGTTCTTGAAGGAATCGAAGGCCGCGAGACCCGCCGTCGCAAATCCGGACATTTTTCAATTATTGGGGTTATGCTTACTGTCGTAATGATTACCCTGTTCTTATGCAGCCCCTAAAATAAATTTCTTGTCTTATTAAATAATATAATTACTGTTTTTTTAATGAAATTTAATATAAGAAAATGAGAAGATTTCTAGCTACGTTAAAAATTCTCTAAATTAATAGAATGAAAATACTTAGAACGATAAATGTAATGTATGTATGCATATGTAATGTATATAATTTAAATTTTAATCCTGTTTTCGCCAGTAAATTTCGTAAATTCTCTATTCTAGATCATAAAGTAATATTAACTTCAAACATTAAGTCTTAGAATTCATTAATAGTCTCAACTAATGCGTATCCTAAAACGTCTACCATATAATAAATAGTAAATACAATAAATAGCAAATTTTACTTCTATAAAAGATTAGGTCCTTTACGAAAATATTGCATGAATTGTTTAAATATTTAATTTCGAAAAATACACAATGATACGGAAAAATGTCTATTTAAGAAAAGACGCTATTGGAAAATTCCTCTCGATGTAATGAATTCTGTCACTGAGGAAGCCGAATTTCACCCAACGTATAAAAGTGAGCAATTCCTGAACTTGTAGATGTTTTTATCCCAAGATAAGGTCTTCATTGAAAAGGTGCTCTTAAATTAAGCCTTAAAAAATGAACTTTAAAGGCTCCTTTGCCAATGGAAGAAAGTGGACTATCTCAGGCGAATAATCAGTCGCGCCATGTATTGGACCGATAAGGGTCGCGCGTCACTTTCCCATATATCTTGCTCCGGCCGATAAAATTCGAAGGGCCGTGTTATCCTTTGGAGTAGTTGAATCACAGCGACCGAAGGGAAGATGGATCTCGACGGCTGTTTACCTAGAAGCCTCTCTGGACCGTAATCCAGTCCGACCCCCGGGGAGCAGCTATGAGGGCGAGGGCCTCTGTGTAAGTGCGTATAGATGCATGAAGAACTCGAGAATCGCGAGCCGCTTGTTCGTGGCTATTCTCCTTTCCCTCTCAGCACAGCCGTGGCG
This sequence comes from Ceratosolen corneri, assembly GCA_030522565.1. Lineage (NCBI taxonomy): Eukaryota > Metazoa > Arthropoda > Insecta > Hymenoptera > Agaonidae > Ceratosolen > Ceratosolen corneri. The sequence continues at coordinate 10,811 of JAPYYT010002972.1, read as the reverse complement.
CCTTCTTATACGTCATGCTGACTCTTTTCATCTTTTGTTCCAGGTCGTTATGTGGCTGGTTCACTATATTCCAGGCGCCTCTCCGACTCGACAGCGATGCTAACGCCTCGATTACTCTTACACCCCCGATAAATCTACGCGACTCTCTATTCATATCGCTGATGATTTGGATTTCCAAAGAATTACAATATCATTTTATTTATCAATATTGCAGCTTTGAAACTCGCATGAAATTCAAATATATTCTTCGACGTTGTGATTCGTGATTTAATTTATATCAAAATTAAAACGTAGCCTCCAAATTTACATAAAATCGTATGCAGACTCGATTGGTATTTAAACGACACCGCCGATCTACATTCACATTACATTATAATATTTGATGGGTAAGTAAATTAAGTGGATCACGTGGATTATTCCCAATTTAAAGATATAAAGTTATTAAATAAAAAAATTGATCTAGTAATACCATGTACAGATAATATTTGCAATTTTATAATTTAATATATTTCATAGTTGTAGCTACATACAAATTCATATCCGTATCATTACCAGTTTTTTTTTTTAATAAATACTTTGTTAAAATATATTTTAAATCATTAAATAAATATTTTTCCATGCTTAAAAAAATAAAACGTTTTATCCAATGGTTATTAATTTTCGTTTTTAAACAAAATGCCTACGGATATTATATTCTCTAAATCATTCTTATAATATTGATTATTAAATTTGCTGTTGTCCAACATAACTTAAAAATAAGCATATATATTACAAAATACAGAGAAAAGAAAAAATACCCTTTCCAACTTAAATAATGAACGTGTGAGGGCGCCAAAAAGTGCTCCCAAAATTCCAATGCCACAGCATGTATATATATATTTAGGTACGTAAGTAGACGAGTCCAATTCACAGCAGGACACTGTAGAATAATTTATTTTTACGACAAACTAGACTATAGGGAAAAACAGAGACGAAAGGAATACATACGTCCGTGTTAAACATGTAATTCCTATAAACATCGTCATCAATCGAATATTAAAAGCTGATCGACACGTGATCGCTGATAATAGACAATGGACAGGAAATGCACGACGACACGTATTATAGAGAAGGATAACGAGCAAATGGAAATCGAGTGACAGGAGTGACGAAGAGCTTAGTTAGTGATTGCCTATGAGCCTTTTACCCACACGCACTAATGTGAGGGAGAGAAAAGTGCATAAGCACCGGTACAAAAAATTATCGTTCCACATAACTTTAAAGACAAATCTATCGATTTTTACGTTAAAAATTTATTTTATATTGCCTTTTTTCGTCACTCCTTGTTTTTATCAATACTTATGTGATGATCATTATCAATTTTGAATATAAATCGTTAAAATAAATAATCGTTAAAATCAGGATGACATTTCCTTTTTACATGATTTTATATTTGTTGGAGTAAAAATGGAGAACATAAAACGTGACTTGTACAATTTATTCTTGCAATACTTTCCTAAAATTCTATATTAATCTAAGGACTATTATAAATGAGTATTTATTTTAAATTATTTCAAATTTAATACAATTATTTTTAAGTATTTTTATAGTATATCATAACTATGAATTATAACTATTGTAATCTTTAATTTCATTTAAACGAATTTTTAAAAAAAGCGTTTATATATTGAAAAAAAAATTAATTTCATCGATAGGCTTATTATTATTGTTTATAAATTAATTGTTACAATTTTTGTGTCTTATTTCATAAGAAGTTGTACATATTAGATCAAATTTTTATTATGAGAATTGTAAAATTTATTATATCGACATACAGATTTGCAGGTGAAACCCCCCAGTTAGCGAGGAAGATTTCTAATGACTAATGAATTGCTTTATATTATTCAAAATTTACTTAATAATGATATTATCTATGAAAATAGTAATTTACACTTTATGCAGCTTTTAAAAGCATTTCGTAGTATTGATTCCGGTTCTAGTTCGATAAAATGTTCACGTCCATTTTTCATTTCAAGAGCTTTTACCAAAATATTCTAAATGACTGAAAATATTTCTGAAATATTCTGAAAACTTTCTTTGCTTCTCTTTGCAAGTCTCGATTTAACATGACGTAACTGTATGAATAACATAAATGTATGAGTATTTTTCTGCTCCTGTTCCAATTACTATATGAAAATTGTTTTTGAATGTTGCAAACAACGAGTAATAAACAATAATCGGAACATTGTAAAAAAGTGATATAAGAAAAAGTAATACGGAGAAAAGTATAATACTTATGTAAGATAAAAAGAGAGTCATTGAAAAGACTGTTCCAAAATTACTATAGAAATAAAAAATATCGACAGTAATTATTAATAACGATGATGGCTGTGCCCACCGTTGTGATCATGAAATATATTCAAATGTACTATAAAGCTAAACTAGCTACATAAAAGTTTTAATGTAATTGTTTTATAATATTTTAACATTTTTTATAGGCATTACAAAAATTAAAAAATCGAAATTTAATTCTTGAAAAATTCATTGAGTTAAAAAAGCACTCTTATCTAAGTCCTGGAGTTGCGATAAAAATTTTGCCAACTTAATGCCACGATGGGAAAATAAATGCATACACTTTCCACTCGGTACGAAAAACTATCCGAATTTTCTATATTCGCACAATCACATGTTGCGAGCAAGGTCTTCCTTTATAAGAACGAAAAAAAAAACTGAAAAAAACCTAGAAAACGCACGTTGACATCTAACATCCTACCTACAGTTCTCCAACAAACCTTCGATCTCTCAGAGTAGATCACTGACGAGGAACAAGCACTGATCACCTTCCGCATATCACACTCACGAATAAAATAGCTCAGCCGGATGACCGAAAGGGGAAATAATGTGAGCCCACGTTTCAAGAAGTGCAGTAGTATTACAGATGGCTAATAGATCAAAGTAACAATGGGAATTGAAATGACTCACCAATAATTAGTCCAGATTGTCACACTGGCGGAGCGGGTTTCGGGGAAACGCGCGGGCCTCTACGCGCGGCTCGCGGGCTCTATCATATTCGGGCCGAGTTTCTGGAAGTCGCGTCGCAGCGGCGGCGGCGGCGGTGGCGGCGGCAATGACGGCCCCTCGCGGGGGTGGAAGGATGCGCGCGCGTACACGTCGATTGGCGCACGACGTCGCGGCGCATCGACGCCTGGGGCCAATAGCAGGGGAGCCCAGCCGAGCACGGATCGACCCCGGGCGGAGCTTGCGGACAAGGAAGACGAGGACGGCGGTGCCGTCGGCGACCCGACCGAGAGCCCCGGTAATGGAAGAATTGGTAACGGCGCGCGAGCCCTCGGTCGCATTAAGGGGCACTTTAGTTGGTAAGCTTTTCGGCGTAAGCTAAGCGTCCCGTAATAGCCGCGGAATATTTTCATCGCTTACTAAGCACTTTGCAGCGATGGCTCAATGCGATTAGCGAACGAACGGACAAACTGTTTTACTGGCGATGCACGTCCCATGGGTCTCACCCTCACTTCATTTACCGTACGCAGATTGTAATACGAGGGTGAAGAGCGATGGTTTTATTGGAAACTTACCCCTTAATATAATCGAATCATCAAAATGGTTGCTTCGATCGAATGAAAATGTTGGGTTTATGTTTTATGAGACATTTGTCGCATGCTTACTTTACAATAGCGTATTGGTTAATTATTTTCTAAAGCTCTATTGTCGTTAAGTAATGCAGATCGTATAACGTGTGTAATTTCAGTTCTGTTAGTAACATTACAAAAAGTGAAAGCTTATACCAAATTAGGCACAACAAAATTACAACAAATATTCACGACCTTACATTCTTTTAGTATAATAAATAATTATAAATTTAAACGTAAATTATTTATTCTATAAACAAGTATTTAGAATGTGACGATATAATGTAGTAATCTGAACTACATTTAAATCATTTACTCTATTATATTTTATTTGTTACAGTTTTTTAAAGTCAAATGATTTTACTTTTTATTTTTATGCCTTGTATTATATACCCATATATATATATATATATATATATATATATATATATATATACAGAAAATTTTTAATTAACTTTGTAATGATATGCTAATCTCATTACTTATATTAAAAGTATCTACATAGAGTGTCTTATTTGAAGCTAAATTTAATTGGATGAATACCTTATGAAACTTTTCTAATATTATTTTATGTAGTATTTTTTATTAACATTAGCCATACACAAACGAAATTATTTATTCTATAATTTTTGAAAATAGTCATATTGAGTAGGACATTTTATATTATTTCTACTAGATGAAAATTTTTAATCAAATTTATCGACAAAATTTTTTATGATATTGCTAAAAATCGTGTTTTATATAACTTCGTGATTACTTTATATTAAATATCTCTGTATTAAATATTTTTTACATTAATGATCTTATATTAGAGTTGTAATATAGCATTAGTACAATCTTACGAAAATAAAAAATTATATTTATAATTAATTATACAAAAATCAACATATATCTTAAATAAGTTAAAATAAAATTATAAAAATAATATAGCAAATAACATTAGTTTTATATGATTATATTAAATTTGTAAAAAATATTCATATCTATACATAATAGAAATTCATTTTTGATGTAATTTGTAGATGTTTTTAAACTCTTGTGTTTAAGATTCGAGTAAAAAATAATATAACATAAATGCAATCAAATATATGTAAATATTATGAGAAATTTGAAACTAGTGACATTAGTCAATCTGGTCTTCTAATTGTTGATGAAAAAATCTACTGAACGTTTTGCAAGAAAAGAGGATTACAACATATAGACGAGATCATTTTCCATAATAATTACATGGAAAAAAATTAAATTATTTTATACTTTATGGAACAATATATCACTTTTATGATACTAAAATTTTGAATATCATTAAATTGTTTAACATTGTTGCCTTGTTACCACTGTCATGCCTTGTTTAACATTGGAATAACATTTATATTACCGTCTTACGATATTATAAATATATACATAAAGTTAATATAATTTTGCAACGGGTGTGACAACGATGTATCAACATTATGAATACATGACTCTTCCTATAACGTTAGCGTCGTAGAATTGAATTATCACAAACGCCAAACACCTGAGTTTCATCGCTTTTCTGCAAAACGTATTTTCTTAGAGATGCAGAAAATTATGAGTCATCTGCCTTTGACGATCGACCCCAGCAGTAACGAGGGTGAAAATACGGCGACGCGACAATCGTCCGGAAGTATGACAAAGCAGGAGGGCACGACAATGAAGACGGAAAAATGACTTTTCCTACCGAGCAAATCACACCCTATCATTTCCCCTTTGCCGGCTTTCAATCCTCCCTACTTTTCCTTTTATTCAATGCTTTCGAGCGAAATCGATAAGGAATGGAATTGAAATCGTTATATCTCAACGTTTCTTCGATTGCCAATGAAAGCTGACGATCTTTAGGCACTGGTATCTCAATATAAATTATAAATATATATTCTGCCCCTTAGTGTATGTTCAATTTCAAGCAGTCTATAATTGTTTCACTTCCAATTATTCATAATTTTAAATCATTTTCATCATTAATTATCTTTCATAATCGAGAAAATAACAATATAAATGAAAATCGTAAGTACGCGATTGCTTAATTATATACGATATACATGAATTTCACAATATTGATCTTCTAAATTAAATCGACCGAAAATTTATGAACTATATATCTACAGTTTTACTGAGGCAAGTTTAATTTTATGCATAATGTTGTATATTCCTTCATTACATTTCTGATATAGTTCTGTTATAATCATTGGAGTTAAGAGAAATACTTTTTTAGTTTTTATAATATAAATTACAAAAGGTAGCTTTTACTTAGTCATATAATCTATAGCATGAAAATACTTATGCAATAACATAGATGGATATGATTTCGGTACTACATGCCAAGTGTCGAAATGTATATAAAAATCTTTTGAAGCTTATGTAATTGTCGAAGAAAATAATAGACCACCATGTTAACAAATTGTTAATAATTGTTCGTGAATTTTACAACATGAATGGTATAAATCATAAAACTACGCTTAATTGCGTTAGAAATATTACTTAAGCCAATGTTTAACTTAGATGATTTATTGAAATTCTGAGATTGTAGATTAAAATTGATATCCCTTTGAACGAAATAGTTGGTTTCTTTTTTTTTTCTATTTATTTAATCAATTTTCAAAATTGAAATTTCTAAAACCTAAATTCGAATTGCATCAATGTTCTAGGACTTGTGCTGCACTCCTTTTATCCATAAGGGAATGTCGTTACTGATCGACACTCATAAACTTGCAAATTCCCATATGTTTTATAATTCAATTCACAGCACTTAAGTGCATTAACATCCAAATCCGGATTTTTATCTCAATATTCACACGAGGCAAATAAGCATCTAAGCATCGATCATCCTTACCTACCCACGCGCTCCAGTGCCCCTAAAATAAAAAAACAAGTATTAAAATGAAGTAGCGCCGCAGGAACAATCGCGCTTAATTTTCCAAACGTCCGTAGGCGTAATATCGCAAGGCAACCAATCAAATTGAAAGCAGCTCACGCGAAACGGTGCGTTAGATCGACATCTCGGTCGTACACCCTTGCGCGAGCGTCGGCAGCATCCGAGTGTGTATAATCTATAGCTATAGGCGCACGGCAGGCATTGTTTGGACTGCCGGAGGAGGGCGAACGTACGGCATCGATCGCCTCCCGAGCGACGCGCAAACCAAGGGATGCTGGCTTTATCTAAGCGTCCGCTCCCTATCTGTCTACCCGGCCTATCGCCCTCTACCCGAGTCACGCAAATTTGCTCGTTTTTGTGAGGCCGTAATGTGCCCGAGTACCGCGACTAGATCGTGACGAGGACGGAGGGGTGCGGGGCCGAACTGGAAATATTGCCAGGGCGGAGGGGAGGGGCATGAGATGTGTATATTCGTTTTTTAGTTTTGACGCAACCACACTGATTGAGATAGGGAATTTATAGAGACGCACTCGAGGCCCCCGGGGAGAAATTTGTTTGGCTTATGAGGCTAGATCAATTACCATTTTCGGCTTTCGCACTGCGGTGGCTCTCTATTTAAGCTGCTGAATATTCGAGATAAGTGCGACATTAAGAAATAATGATGTTCCAACGTATTGGGGTATTAAGGGTATTCGTATTATTCCAATAAATGCCATGTCTTTATTTGTTATTACTAAGTAATTCCCTGGTATACTTCACTGTGTCGCAAGAATTTGTATTACATAAATGTTAGACGTCCCGCAGTTGATTTGTTACATCTGTAGATCTTAAAAATTTATTTCTATAATTAATTTTAATCGATTCAGTAACTTGTTTATGATCCCTATACTGCTGGACATTTTGACTAGCAATGCTTTTCCGATAGCTCTTCACGGCTCTTTATACACAATTTATATACAAAGTAAAATTGTTGGTTAAACAACACTCATTTAATAAATAATATAATTATATAATATAAATAATATAATAAAATATAAATATAAATATAATATAAAATATATAATTTAGTATTAAGATTTAGTTTTAATTTATTTTCACTTCAAATTGGAAGTGCATTTTACCATTTTTTATACACGAAAAACTGCGATATATATTAAAAGGAGTGCAAAGGTACCGAGAAATAATTTAACTGATTTATAGAATGAGGGATGAAGTAACATATCACGACTTGTCAGTAATATTGGGAAAAAATAAATTGCGTCATAAAGTAAAGCTCAAACGTGACATAAATTTGAAAATACAATAACGTCCTTTTCTTAATAATAAAAGTTTCATTTTTATTATCAAATATCTATTTATTGGTCTGAATTACGTATATGATAAGTAAAAAATGTACGACGATATGTTGAAACACTAATTTTAAAGTTGATAATATAGGTTCTAATTAAAATTCTAACCATTAATACTAATAGAATTATTATGAAAAATTAAATTAAGCTTATTTGCTTATTATTTATATTTTTTAATGAAAATAAACTCATTATAATTTAAGGATTTCAAAATTACACGTTGAAGTAACGATAAAAATTAATTTTTAATTTTCTAGAAATGTAATGAAAAGAGTATAATTTAAGTAATACAACTACTTTTCGCTATTCTCGCACTAAATTCCCTTTATTTAAATACAAAATTTATATACCAAAATTTGTTTCCACGCGTACATAAAGACGCTTAACCTTTTTTTTTTATCTTAGATAAAGCTAATTTAGATGAATTAAGTGATGATTTTAGAGCTCGTATTTTAGTTTAAGCATAATAGCTTTAAATTCATTTGCTGTTCCTTGGCCTGCATGTGACTTTGGGACTAGGTGACGTGATTATTTCGTCAAATGATATTTATAATGCCACAGGTTGACGACAAGCATCTTTCCACTTAAATTTGGCTGAACATAGATCCTTTTAAATTTTTACTAATTTTTAAAAAATGTCATTAGCAATACTTTTCCAATATTTTTAGGATTATTTTTTTTTAATGTTTTATAATTTGTTTCACTTTCTTCTGCTTTCCTTACACATACCTTATAATTTATAAGGTAACTAATAAATAGATATTTATTTGATATTAATATTAATTTTTTCTTGTTTCTTAATTTTGAATATAATGTATCGAATTTCTGCACAATATTTATAATTATAACGAAAATGAATGTGCTATGCATAAAAATTCAAATTAATTATTTTATATATTTCACAGTTATAAAATATTCTTTGACTATACTTAGATTATTAGAAAGCTTAGCTTTTATATATTTGTCCTTTTAGTAATAAAAGCAAAATACTTACCTTTAAAGAAATTTTAGACGAAAAATTCTTTTTACTTAAAAATATTTGTCGAATAGAACGTTGAAATCATTTTTCCCGTATTGGCTTCAATATTCAAATAACATAAATCAAGTTTTCATTTAATTGAAAAAATGTAATCATTTCATACAAACTTTTGAACAAGATATTTATCTTAAATTATAAAAATATGAATAAATAAATAAATAAAAAAATAATATATAAATAAATAAATACAATCTATATTTTAATTGTTATTAACCAATATATTGTTATGTAATAGATTTATATATTTAGACTAGGATAAAAATTTCTAATTATTAGCTGGATAAAAAAGTTAAAAAATTTATAAAAAGATAAAAAACTCAACATATTTTAATAACTTCCCTTACGTATTTATTTATTATAATAAACTCAATATTAATCAATCAAATGAAAGTACTTAATAATAATTTTAATTATTCACTCTATTTATTAATTATTTTAAAACTAAAAATTTATTCAAGTATCTTTTAGCATTTCTAAATCAGCGTAATTACTTAGCGTCCAGTAATCATTCAGTTTTTAGCGTTTTTGTATTTAATCGATTAAATTTGACTGCATGTTTAATATACTAAAGTTATTTTTTGAAGGAAGAAATTGCGATTTCAGATAAAATTGTACGAAATTTTAGTAAAACAAATATACTTAGAAGATATAACTTCTCGAAATATTCTGGATAATACGAGATAAGTAGCTGAGATTTACTTATGCTAAGAATCAAAACAGCTTTTCGTCAAACAATAGCCATTTCAATATGCTTTGATCTTTATATAATTTAATTGATTTATTCATTTATATTTGCTTAAAAAACTGATTTTAATAAACATTTCAATTAAAAATACATAAATAATATTAAGGTACTACGTAAAATTATATTCACGAGGACATTAAAAAATGGTACTTCTAAGATAGAAATAACACAACATATCCCACCAAATCTGTAATTAATTATAATATATTTAAGATGAAACTTATTTTGTATAATAACTGCAATTATATCATTGTATAAAACAACATTATTCAAAATAAGTTTTTTTGTTATAATATAGAGTATAATATACCTTAAATGAATATTTATATTATTATATTAAATTTTTTAAATACTTTTACTCCACTGTATTTTAATTGTACCATCTTTACATTAACTGTTTGAATAAATTAGTTTATAATGTTATTAAGTTTTCGATCTCAAAATTATTAATCTTATAATAACAAACAAATTAAGTAATTTCGTGATTTACTTAATAAAAAAAATATTAAACGAATATTTTTCTCATTTTAAATAAAATAGAAAGTTATAAAATATAAAAGTACAGTAGTATTAAAAAATATTTGTTCGCGATTCCGTGTAAAACATCAACTATCGAACCGTAGTCGTGTAATTTGACCAACAATGTTTACGAATATAAAATTGCGGTACAAAAACAGAGAACAAAAGAGATTAAGAAAATATTCATAATGTTACATCTTGAAGCCAAGATTACTTGAATCGAGGATCAAGTAAAATAGAAGAAAAGTTCACATGCTGTTGCAATTTGTCACCACATAGCTCTGGTTAGACGATGTCGGAAAATTCAACGAATTTCAAAGCGGACGATGTACTCGGCCATAGGGTGACTGCGGGCGAGAAAAGGCCTGCCTATCGGTCCAAAACAACAGGGACAGAAACTCAGTGCACAAATGACAATTAGTGTAACAAATTACCGATCGCGAGACCAATGAGAAAAATCGAGTGACTTAGTTTCAGCGGGGTGACGAAAAGTCGCAATACGAACTGTGAGTGCAAAGTGAGGTACGCTGTCGAATCTGTATGATTTTAATTGTTTTCGATTAACGTGCAATGTTCGCTTGGACCTCAAAGGGAGAATCCTGGCATTAGCCGCAACCAGGTTGCGGCGAACTACCAACGAAGA